>AWWV01003916.1:0-26935 GCA_001974805.1 Corchorus capsularis | reverse complement strand
TTGCATAAGCAAAGACTCAATTCTGAGTCTTTTGAATAGAAAAAATCATTTTTAGGAGAGTTTTATCTATGATGCATCGATCTGTCTCAAATAATATATACTGTATTAAAGTTTGATTGTATTAAAGTGACACCAAGATAGTTATTAGTAAGTATAGGGTAGAATTTAGAAAAGTTGAGGCTTATATTTCTGGTTTTCTTTAAATGATACGGTTGGTGGTCAAATATATGTCTTGCAGTCTTTTGCTTGGAAAAAACATACAATACCATAGAAAAAGCAAGGGAACATTTTTATATAGTATCACATATATCAATGATTAAGCATGGATGGAATCATAGAATCAGATATGATGCTTTCACTATATCAGCAATTGCTTGTTTGTTTTAAAATATCAAATGGGTTTTCATTTTCATATCAATTTGCAGTGGTTGTTGGTTCGCAGCCATCATGTACACAGGCCAAAACATCTGGGTAGTCCCTGGAAATGGTGAAAGAATCATACACATTTCCATCACTGCTCTTCTTGTACTCAAACATCAGAGATGAGTGGTTGAATGCTGTCAGCTTCACAAACCCAAAATCTTTATCTTTGTATAAACTGATGTTTGGATTGGACCGAAACTTGATAAATGGCTCCCTCCCCCACCAACCACAACGTTAATTGTCCCATTTACAATGCCTGAATAGTCAGATTTTTCTGAATTTACGCACTGATACTGCATTAGAAACCAGTAAAACCAATATTAAGAATGATCAGTTCAGTCAAAAGTAGAGAATCTGTTATGGGAATCTTCAGCCATATATATATATATATATACCTGGTAAATTGGACATGTTCTTTCAGAGTTATGAATATGTCCAAAAAATGCAATATCCACTTTGTACTTGTGCCAAAGTCCCTCCAAGCTTGACCTTCCAAAAGTCTCCCCAAATGAGCCATCGCGCCAATAGCTAGAGCTATAACCAAGAACGCGATGAGCAATAAAGATCAACCAGGGCTGCTTCTTCCGGTCTGCTGATGCTAAGCACTTCTCGATGAACTTATACTGCTCGGTGCCCTCCCTCCAATCATGTTCACTGTCAGCTATACAGAAATGGAACATGCCATAGTCTGTTGAGTACCTGTAAAGGACAATTACTCTAATTTAGAAGGGAAATTTTCATGTTTCATAAATAAGTATTTAGCTTTTATCAGCAACTCTCAATAATTATGTTACTTACCAAAACTTAGCTCTGTTCTCAGCAGGAACATAGTACATAGTCTCAGCTAGCACACCACATTCACCACCCGAATCATTTCCATCGTAGAACGAACCTGAGTTGGGAGCGTCGCGTTCATGATTGCCACTGTATCAAAGGAAGTAATGTCAGTTTAATCCAAATTTAGCATTTTGTTTATACAGGTAAAGCAATTTAAAGATGTTGCTAAGCAATGCACATACATACCTTGCAATCATATAAGGCACAGTTGATGCAATGGGCTCCATCTGTGATGTGAACTGGTCCCATTGTGAAATGTATCCATTTGCATATGCGATATCTCCTATATGAAAGACTATGTCAATATTTTTTAGGTCCTTGATTAATTTATCTGTGGTGTTAAGTGAGCCTGGCTGATAATTCGCATACTCGTTTGAACCATCTCGTTCAGCCTGAAACATGTTGCAGCAATTACAATTTTCTTCATAGTCATAATTATATATTATGAAGCAGTTTTAAGTGTCAAATAACATGCAAAACAATCAAAATGTAGATTACAGAATGCAATAGTTTGTTGAGAAGTGTTTGACTGAACTGAAAGGGAATAGAGTAGCTCATTTTCCTACTGACTAAAATGTATGTCACATTTATATTACCTTTCCTATGTCCCCAACTATTATAACTTGCTGTAATGATTCTTGCCCTGGAAATGGTGATGACTTGAAAAAGTAGCTCTTGCTCCACACATATGAACCGTTTAGTAGCTTATGACCAAGCTTGTAAGTGTACCTGAACAAAATAGAAATTACAGCCTAAGGAACACATAGTTCATTCTCCTCATCATTTCTGTGAAGCAAAATGTCATTTGGGTTATAAATACTCTGAGTTTGGCCACAGATTCTTTAAGAAACTTGTATGGATAAAGCCAGGATCACGCCAACCAACAGTTCGAGCTGGTGCAGCTGCATTTTGTTACCAAAAATGTATCAGAACCATTGTTTTTAAATTTAATCTTCCAATTCTTCTGTTAAACATCTGCAAGTAGGTGTAGAAAATGAACAGAAGCTTCACACAAAAGTTTTCTCTGGAATGTGCACTAGTTAAATAGACAAAAGGTTTATGGTTAAAGGAAAATTTGGAGCATACCACACATGGTGTTCCGATGGAATGTCAGTGTTCCAGCAGGTGATCGTGTTAGAGATTCGCCTTTCATACCCCACTCAACGAAAGGAACAGCTTCATCAATGTTATAGCCACTTGTCCAGGTCACTGTCATCTGTGTAAATTTGCAAGATAATAAATCAGGTAAATTGAAATTACATGCCTGGAGAAAGAGATCAAGATAAATTAATCTGTTCAACAGAGATACATCATCTTTGGAAAGTCTCATTGCTAAATGGTAATCAGTCAATTAAGGCCTTTTGATCCAGCAAGCAATAAAATTTCAAATATTTCTGGAAAAGTGATGGAGAGTTAAGATTTAAACTTACTTCATCCCATGACTTCCCTTGAGAAAGGCGTGGATAAACTGGTGCCTTAGGGTTAACAAAACTTACAACATTTGAAACTGCCACCAGTTTTGGCTGCAATCAATATCAATCAAGGAGCAGGGTGACATATGCTACAGAAAAGTCATTAAGTACATTGAAAATTACCAACAAACTAAAAATCAGAGAGAAAATGGTTTGTTACGTCTGTTAAACCGCCAGAAAATAATTCAAATGAAAAGTCTGCCCGCTGATTGATCAATTGGAACTTTAACGAAGCTTTGCCAGTCTTATTGTATCCAGCATTGGATTCGTTAGCATATTTGTACTGATGAAAGAAACAAAAGAAAACACAGACATTTCATCAGGCAATTGGCATGGTCTTGATATTAGCCTAAGAGCCAACATTGGTACCTAGCAATAATGCAGATACAAACCTTTATTGGGGCTGAGCAAATATATGGAAACTCTTCCCTGTCGTCAACAGGTGGACAGGTAGACGAGCTGCCATTACAGAAATGAATTACTTAATCCACAAGCTAGAATTAAAAGATGAAGAAACACAAATCTCGTATATGAAGAAGAATATATGAATTACTTGAATTTGGCGGGAGAAAAGACTGCAACCCAATCATCATTAGAAGGATTAGGGCATTCAACTTCCACAGTTATCCAGTCAGAATCTCCCCCCTGCATACAAATAACAAACCAAAGGCAGCTTATAAGCAATTCTTTTATATATCAGCCACTCACAGCACCAACAACAGATAGAAGTAATAATAAGATAAAAAGTAACAAGTTCTTGCAGTTTCAGATACCGTAACAAGTAAACCTTGCTACTCTGTTGAATCTTAATGAAAGCAGATTCAAACTTCAAATACCCAATTAGAGTGAAAATAAAGCATTTTCTTACACTTTTCCCAAGAACAAGTGGGTGTGCTTTGACAGAAGCATTTTCATGGAGTGCATAGAGGGTCTTGTGGATGGCAATTTTGGACAAGGGCTGCACGCCATCGCCATGCCAAGCATGAGATGCTGCTGCTGCTGTTGCAGGACCATAGCTCAAAAAGTACAGAAATAAAGACAACAATATGAAAAGATGCTCCATGGATAAGAACCAATCAATTTACTAATGTTATCTCTATGTCAATGCCAAATAATGGTGGAAACCCTCTGCTTAAAATGCAACGTCCTTTGGTATGAACACAAAAAACAATGTAGTTCAAGTGAAGAAAAAGCCGGCCATTGAAGCTTCTCTATCCTTTCTCTGGTCAACTATAGTAACAATTTCTTTAATATTAATGTTACATCACATAAGACTCTTGACTTAATCACTTTTGTCCATTTCTGGTCACATTCTTTGATTGCAAGCTCTTTCGAAGTTAGTCAGGATATATATACTGCCTCATTTTTTTTTCCCTAAGAACAAGGATTAAGTCCCCTTTACGGCTTTACTTCTTTTCCCAATCAAAAAATGAAAAAAGACAACGAGATAAACTATAATGGTAGTTCTATGTACTCAAAGCTAGCGGGAGACAGAGCATTCTTGACCTGTTGTAAATGGATGGAGCAATATCCAATAATTTAGTCGACCAAAAAAGGCACTTCTAAAATGAAATTCAGTATATTCTATATGTAAAAGTCGCCTAACTACGACAATGATTGAGGTTATCTTATAAAGGAGGGAAGGTCAGGGGGAATGGATCATCTGCTTATTAAGCAAAAAAAGCTAAGAAACACTGGGGTTTATTCTAAATTTTCTATTCCATCACCATAAGAAACAATTCAACAAATTGTTATTGTTCTATTCCAAATTAAAGAATTGTTAATTTGAGTGCTTTTGAAACTTAACATGATAACTAAACAAAATTAATTTGACTTCATTACTTGGACATAGCAGAGATAATTGAAAAGAACTGGATTCCTCAAAGGCCATGTTACACGTGAAATGAGAGTCCATAAATGCTGCACGCCAGAATCCAGATTGATTGCCATTTTTTAAGGTATTATATTTTACTTGATTTCTTTTGTTAGACACCCAGAGGTCAGTTTGAAGAGTATAGCTTGCGACTGAATATGTACTTCACTGTAGAAATTGCAGCTTTAGAACTGAATCATGTGAAAATAGCTTAATAATGGAGAAACCCCATCACCATGAGTCCATTGACACAGCAAAAGCAACATAGAAAAGGGGGGCTCTGCAAATCTTAATTTACTCAAAAGAAAATTCATGCAATGCGCATTATTCATAACGTGAAAGTTAATAGAACCTAGAACCTCACTGAGTGCCACTCATATTATATTATATTCCATATACAGAAAAGATCCAGCAACTGAAACTTCCCAGAAATTTAGACTCAAAATGCATGTTACTAGCAACAGATGCAAATGTGCCAATTTCCTAGAAGCGCTTTCATTGAAGTGATGAAGTTCTCATATATATAATTGCAGTACAAAGATCATTGCATAAAATTCATGAAATGATTGCATATAAATGCATGGATGAGAATCACCAAACCTAACCATTTACAAAATTGATACAGAAAGGTGATAAAGAAAAAGTATCGATACTGCGTGGAGTAGCTCTACTTCTATCTGGTTTGATTTTACTGTTCTGAGACTCCCTTCATTTCTTCCTTGAGAACATGGGGGCAAGCTTCTTCTCCAACTCCAATAAGCTGAAATCAATACAATAATTAACGAACAAATTGAAGATAGAAATTTAAACCATAAACATTCAACAAGAAAAATGAGAAAAAAAAAAAAAAAACCTAAAAAAAAAAAGACTCACATCTCATATTTGCGTAAAGCTTCATTTCGCTTTGCTATGTAGAGATCACTATCTTTCGGTATATTGTTCAAAGGATTGCCTAGGTAACAGGAAAAAAGAAAATTAAACTCAAGTAACAAACAAAAGCAAATGCTGAAGTGGCATTAAAACAATTGTGAAGGCGGAGGAAAAATCCCAACATCTTCATGATTGGGAACTATGAACACAAGTTTCACATTTCTGAAAGAGATGGAATGAAATAAGATAAAAAAAGAGAAACAGGTAAAGAGCTGGATCATGCTAACATACTCTATTACAAGTTGAACATTATGCTTGAACTGGTTTTCCTTTCCAGTTATGTGCTCATTTTTCACCAAATAAGATGCTTATAGAAATTTGAGAAAGAACAGGGGTAAAAGCAAGTGTAACCTTCAAAATAATCAAACAAAACTTTCAAAATAGCCCAATTCGTGGACAAACAGATAACACATAAAAAAGAGAAAAAATTAGTCCCAAGCAAGCCCATAACTTGGCAACTAAACATCAACATGAACATTAAGCCTTATCATTACAGAGAACACAGGCAGTCTGTGAAGAATGGGAAATGAAAAAGATGAGCACAAAATAACCTAGAGCTTAAGTTGCTGCCCATGATAGAGACACACTAGAATACCCAAATAAAGTTTTGCTATAATGAGGTGATGCAAGAAATGACTGATTACTTGTGGGGATTCAATTTTTTTTTTTTTGGCTGATAACTGATTACTTGTGTTTAAAAACGATTAGCATTCAAGTTGAAATAGTTTCTTGATTTTATGGACATCAATTTCAGAATAATTGCACCTTAAGTTTACCACAATCAGTTGCAGGTATGTAGAGTTGTGTTTGGGGGTGGGATGGGATTGGATGATGTTTTGTGCATAAGAGTTTTGTACTGTACAATATTTTTAATCCAATCCCATCCCACCCTCAAACAAACTCTAGGTTTGGATCTCTATGCGTGTAGATGATTCTGTTACCTTTCAACTCTCCTCTCCAGAAAGCAAAAGGATCACTTCATCGGTATTGACCATCAAAAACTACCCTAAAGATAATAAAAACTAAAAGAAAACGGCACATACTTAGTACTGGTGCTGGTTGTTTTACCACCACATCCTTCTGAACCTTTAAAGCAGTTTCTTTGTTAGAAGGCAGCGAACCAACCTGTTCAAGAGAGGCAGTAGCAATATGTGAATTAGCATAAAGCAATGAAGTATGAACTGAAATTTGGGATGAACCTACTTGTGGACTTAAATGGATATAAAAGTAGATGAACAGCTGATTCTTTCCAAGTTCAATTATATAAAATGATTGTTAAGGCCATAAATATGACATCTAAAGCAAACATCTTGATTAAGAGATATCTACCAACTAAACATTCACATATCAGACACAGAAAGGCCAAACATCCAAGTAGAAACATCAAAATATATCAAATATTAACTGCAGCACTTACATTTTCAACTTAAAAGTGAGAAGAAAATGAAAAAAAAAAAAAAGATGTTTTATACCTTCTTTTCCCTTCTCTTTATTATCTTCAAATGGCACTTTTTTATATAGTGCATCAGATGATATCGGGAATGTCTGGAGCATAATTGGTCCTTGATTTGTGGGTTGTCATTTAACCAATCGGAAATATCTTTAGATTTAACCACTTCATCCGTATTCAAAGATTCTAACCACGAATAGACTGGTATCCACTGATCAGTGCGCTGGAACCGAGCCGGTGGAAGATCATGCGGATTGGGTTCTTTTTCCTACAAGAAGAGGCAATAAAAAAGAATAAGAACTAAAGACATAAACCCTAAGCATCAGCACAATGAACCATCCAAAAGGAACAACAACAAAAACCCAGTACAAAAAGAAAGATTTCAGGAAACCATAAACAAAATTCTAAATTCACTACACATCCTTTTCCCGATCTCATTCAGCCAAAACAAAAATATCTTACATGCATTGATTCTCCTCCCAATCCCATGCTTTGATTCCTCAAAATTGACAAAAACACAATGCAGAATGGCAGAGAAATAGCAAAGATAAGGAACCAGAAATTTTAATATATGCCTAAAATGCTAAGTTTCAATATATATGGAAATGAAATCTATTGGGCAATTAAAAACTGTAGCCAGGCGCCAGGACATCCGCATATTAAAATAATGAGTAAATCGTTACACGTTATGAATATATATATGGTATATATTGTTACTAAAAAAGAATCTAGTCTAGTGTAATAAATGCTCAAACAAAGGATTCATTCAAAGTAAAAGGAAAACCTGGGTTTGGGAGGGAAGTCTGAGGTAATTTTGAATGGAGAGGAGTCTTTCGATGAGCTCAGAACGTGGCATGGATTGGAGGTCGGCTGGTAAGGAGCCAAAGTTGGAGTCGACCCAGACTTCAACTTGGTTCACGTTCACGGCTTTTGCTTCTGGGAATGCGGTGACCCAGGCACGAGCCAGGGTTTCCCATTCTTGGGCCTGATTCGGAGGGCTTTGATCCGATGGTCTACCCTCATCTTTTAGGGTTTGCTCTGCTGAGTTCGACATATCTCCTCAGTTGCTCTGCCGCCAAATTGTACCCGAATCGACGGATGAAGCTCCTTTCTTCTGCCTACGGTTAGCCTGCGCCTGCTCTCTTTGAATTAGACTGAAACGACGGCGTTTTCTTATCCTTTTTGAACCTTCCTTTTGGACGTCAATCTCGAGCTTTATTAGTCACATTCACATAAACCAATTTTGGTGCGGTCATTATTATTTTCCTTATTATTATAGTCAAACAATGATTAATTAATTTATTTGAAGGATTACCTCAAAAAATTTAATTTTTTATTATTATACATATATATGATTGGTTCTTTTTATCTTTTGATGCCATATATGATTGGTTCTTTTTTTTTTTTCGGCCAGATATATAGGATTGGTTTAGTCGATATGAAGGCCGCCATCCATACTCTTAATTCCTACTGGTTCCATTAGTTTTTTGGAGTACCAAAAAAATTGCACTCATTGAGAGGATTTTAACCAATAAAGCCCAATAAGTTGATTTAAGTACAATCATAATCACACCTCTTTTAGCATTGGTTATGAGCCTAATCAAGCTAGTTTAATTTTAATTAGCTCTGTATCATACACAAGCCTCCAACTGAGCTTTGAGCTGTAACTTCCCTTAGATTTGTGAAAAATAAAGTTTTGTCAATATTGATCAAACCTATGAAGAGAGTCACTAAACACAATAAATATAGTTCGGCCAAAAGCCAAAAGGAAAAAAATAAATACATTAACAAATTTGCCCAGGAGTAGGCCTTCTATTCTTTGCCTTCCCTGTCATGAAATAATAATAATAAATCTAAAACTAATTATTATCAAAACTTTCTCACATTCATGCCTGCAAGTATTAACTTCCGAGTTCGCCTTGACCAATATCTCTTTTACCGAAAGCATTAGAGAACTACCTGGTTTTCTGGGCTTTAGCCAATTTCTTCTTTCTTTTCTTAACAGCTTTTGGCACTTTAGTCTTTCGAGCCTCCCTCTTCTCCTCTTTCACTTTCTTTTTATTCTCCTTTCTAGCTGCTTTCTTATCAACAGGAGCCTTTTCTGAGTTGTCAAATGCTTGACCATTCTCTTCTGACCCACTTGAGTTCTCTTCATCCTCATCTGTTTCAGACCCGGATGCGGACTCAGCTTCAGACTCGTTATCCTGAGAATTAGAAGGGCCAGCCAGATCCACCGAGGACCCTTCTACGGGTATTGCGTTAGCATCCTGTTGCTGATCCGTTTGAGCTGTTGAAGGTTGAATTTCAGGGAGAGCCTCCTTTAGCCCTGTAATAGTTTTATAATATAGGTCTCTAGTGTCCTTGCCGCTGGTTATTCGTATTACATCCTCCTCAGCATTCTTGACATGATCAAGTGTCTTGGGAATGTATGACTGAGGAAAAGCAAACAAATCATTACCAAGTTAATCTTTATAAGAGATTGTTGATATAACACATTGCAAGTATGCTACACTGCGCTAATAATATAAGCTTTAAAGCCATAGGTTTTCGATCTGTTATGTCAACCAAGTTAAGCAAAAATAATATTTTGATGTTTTTATAAACATCCAATATCACATTCTTTATTTATCCAATATATATCTATATTCTATATATATCACATTCTTTACTGGATCCCTAATAACGTTTTTTCTTTTTCAAAAAGCACATGCTAAATCCTCAAGAAATGTTGTATACAAACAGAAGAAATCATCTAAACGCAACATTAGTAGCTAAAGTGCTGAATAAACTCATGGTGAGACTGAACATGCGATATCTGAAGTGCTAAAAATGTAGGAAACCAAATCAAAGCAGGTCCTGCACCAATTGCCCACTTAGCACATATATATCCAATATCCTTACTTAATAGGAGCAAGGAACTTAGAGACACTCCAAGAACAGACATGCTTAGTTATATTGTCATTCAACAAACCTGCACAAACACTGAGTCTGCAATTTCATCCTCCACAGACATCTCTCCCCTCGCCAAAACCTTTTGCTGAATCTGAAATGAGATATGCATTGCAAGCATGAAAACAGAGACCCCTCTGAATTTATAAAGAAAATAAAAACTAAAGAAAAATAATAAGACTAACCTGTTCTAAATAACTATCCACAGAGTCATCAGAAATAGTTGGATCCACGATAAAGTCAAATAACTCTCGAATTGTCATAACAGCTACACCATGTTTCTTAAAGAAATCCTGAGTGGAAAAGAATTTTTACTAACTCAGCCACTGTCAGAGTTACCTTTTCTCATCTAAATAGATATTTACTAGGAAAAATAATACTCCTATGCAGGTAGGGGTGGGGAGTCCGGGGGAGGTGGGGAAAGGTGTCAAAGTAACACAAGGAAAAAGAAAAAATGAAAACTTACAGAAACATGAACACAATCTTCACGCAAGAAATCTAGGGCATGTGGGTGGTCAAGATCAACTGATTGAGAGACATCAATTATGTATAAGTGACCCTGCAATCAACAGAGTTCAAATTAGCCCAAAAATAACTTCAGGCATTCCTTTTCTCGCCATTTTACTCTTTCTTAATCTACAAATTGAGACCCGATAAAATGTACTATCTATTGCAAGAAATTGAAATTTTAAGTCATAACCTCAAAATAAAGTATGTTATATTCACTGAGATCCCCATGCACTAATTTGCACTTCTGGTATAATGTTCGCATTGCAAGTATCATCTGAAAAAAAAGGCAATGAAATTAAAGCAAATAGACAAGAGATAGAGAAAGATGCTTGATATAACTTCAACCCTTTTGACTAGCTAGAAATAATGTGGTAACCGCGTAACATAGTACACACACCTCTACATAGCATTCACGTAACTTGTCTAAAGATAATGCAGCATCCTTTAAACGAGGTGCAGCCCAACCAGTTTTTCCTGTAACACAAAGGTTTAGTACCAAAAACGATGGAAAGTCAGCATCTAATAAGCAAAGCCACTGACATATGTTGTAATAAATGGTGGAAGCAAAGTCATGATATACAGCCACACTACCTATGAACTCCATAACCAAAACGTGAAGTCTCAAAAGCAATGGAGTTGGGCACCTAATTCCTGCAGCCTTAAGCCTGCAACTCAAAAGAAACATATTTAGACACATGATGAGCAATCAAAAAGATGCAAACATAGTTCAGTCATGTTTTTGTTAGCAGAAACTAAGGTATTACTCTACTGCCAAAAAAAAAATAAGGTATTACTCAAAAACATAAATATTCGGTTCTACCTCAAAAGATTCCTCATTTCTTTCTCAGCCCACGTCTTTACCATTTTTCTAGGATTGTGCTTACAATATCCATATCTGAACCGGTAATCACCTTGTACATATCGATCTCGATCCCTGAAATTATCAGAAGAAACCAATTAATCATGTGATTAAACTGCATAAACTTTTTGATGAATAGTATTAAACAACTTTTTAACAGTAAAAGATGGAATATAATATATTCAAATATAAATTATGTAATGGATCTCATAAAATATTATGCTAAAGCAATATACAACAGAAGACCAAAATTATCAGTCAACATCTAAAATGGGATTCATACATTCATCCAAAACACAAAATAAAGAGAAATGCAACTATTTCACTTATATATCCTTGCCTTAATATCACCAATTCATTATTAAGCATAAACAACAAAAATGTGACAATATTCTATAATGTTGGGATTCCTAAAGAAAATGGATATACAATCTACTCAGTATCTAACTTACTTGAAAACCAAAACAGAAGTTTTGTACACTTTGATTGCCAGTTCCTGACCATCAGATTTTGTTGCATGATAGACATTTGCCTGTAGAAAGAAAAAAGAAAAAATCATATTATTCCATGAAAATATAAATTTACATAAAATTAGATATAAAAAATATAATAACAACAACACGAAATATCATACTTCTTTTCCAGTTGATATGCAACCATTGATATCATTGAAAACACCTCGATTCAGCATTTTAAACAGAACCATTCGAGTTCTAGGATCAATAGCCTGCATAATAGCATCACAATGAACTCAATCTTCCAAAAGCTAATTAAAAAAGAAATAAAAAAATCTTCAAGCTAATTAAAAAGGAAAAAAAAAAAAAGAATCTTCAAAGGTTCAAAAGCAAAAAATTCCAAGTTGTTTCACCTGCTCAACAGTTGCACGATCGGCTTTCTCGGTATTTTTAGTTTTACCAATGGCCATATCTCGAACACTTCCACGAATTGCAGTTGTAACAGAATTCGACATTCCAACATTAATCCTCCCTTCCCATTCCTACACCACTCAATTAACTCAGTAAATCAATCCAAAAGGAAATTTAAATGAATATAGAGTTGTAAAAGTGACAGTATATAATAGTACCTCCAATGGGGAAGCTCGGATATGGTTAGAAAACTTCTGGTTGCGGTTGGAGAGAGGTTGAAGTGTAGAGGAGTTGTGCCGCGAGTGAAGACCACCGTGAGCATTGGGGCGCCTGGAATTGAGAGAGAAAGCGCCGTCGATGGAGTCTTCGTCGTCTTTTGAGTCCAAATAATCCAAAGCTTCAGCAATTTCAGAGTCAGATGACCACGAAAGATCTTCTTCTTCAACAACCTCTTCTTCATATTTGGCTGTTCCATTGGGTAATTCTTCTGCTGGTTTCTCTTCTGTTATAGACATGGCGCTTCTTCTTTTTTGCTACGCGTATAACAAGAAACAAAAGAAAAAAATGAGAAGGCCAGAAAGGAGAAAATGGCCGGGGAGGTTTTCTTAAACCCTAAAAAAGGAGGGAGGAGGAAAGTTAACTCTTTTTTATAGTATTCTAATATATTGGGCTTTGCTGATGCTGAGCTACGCCAAATTCCTTGTTTGTATCAACTTCAAAATTTGATGATTAACAGTAAACAGCTATAAAGGCTCTATAAGGGCAAGTAACAGAACTCCAAAGAAGCGGTCGATGGAAGTTAACGTCGAGATTTGGTGAGTGTGTCAGGCCGCCACCCGCCGCTAAACCCAACTTCCTATTACCTATAGTTGTAGTGGAGTTTTTCTTCCTTCTTTTTGTTTATTAACAGAGCTCTTGGGCCCAATAGAGACTTCACGTGGAAGATGATTCTATGAAGATCTCTCTCTTTAATGGGCTTCCTGCTGACCCATCCATATTTTTTTAAGGCCGATTCTAGTTCATGGCCTAGTTTTCACAGAAACCAAAATTTTATCATTAATAACAGAAATCTGTGCCCAGTCAAACAGTTTTATTGTATTTCAAAAAACAACAGAGAAGAGCTCAACTTTTCTGTATTGAAAGGGCAGTTACATTCGAAATGATTTACACCTACTCTACACACATCAAATCAAAGATTCCCCTGAAGCTCATTTTTCCCTTTTTCATTAGAAATGAAAGTAAGCATCCTAAGTTAGTAATGCTTGGAAGACCTAACTTGAGAAACATTAGATTGCAAATACACTGTATTAAGCCAAGTGCAGCTTGGACGAATATAAATGAAGCATTAAACTGAAACTGATAGTGTATTTTTAACTACAGTTACAAAATTTGAAACCACTAATAATTTTTCAAGAATGCTCTTAAATTATCCTAAAATCAAAATTGGAAAAGCAAACAAAAAATAAAATTCACGAATACGATAGATTATAAAAAAGAATTGAAGAAAATGGAGAGCAGAAGAAATACCATATCTAGCGCAAATCCCACTGCATTCACGGAGATAAGGATTGGTAATTTGGGGTTTAAAGTCTTGAGCTTCTTTTAATTGCTCTCCACGAATGACCCATTAGTTACCAAATCCAAACCAAAACTAAACAAATATAGTATAAAACTTAGAGGTGTCAATTGGGCGGGTTTGGTGGGTTTGAGGTCCGGGTCATCTGCGTTCAGGTTAAATGGGTTAGTCAGTTTTTTCGAATCATTCGGATTTCGGGTCATTTGGGTTCGGGTTAATCGGGTTTCGGGTCAATCGGGTCTCAGGTTATTCGGGTCTCGGATTATTCGGGTTTCGGGTCATTCGGTTCTTGGGTTAATCGGGTCTCGGATTATTCGGGTTCGGGTTTAAACTTCGGGTCTCGAGTCAAATGGGTCAGTCAATTTTCTTTTTTTTTTTCTTTTAAATGTTTAATACTCAAAGTTATTTGATATTTTTATTCAATATATTTAAATTTTATAAACCCTACTATAATATGTAAATCTAAATATCCATAATAACTTTGTCTTTGTAAGTTGCTTTATGAAATTTTTTTTTCATTTTTTTAATTTTGGCAATTATTAATTTAATAATCTTGTTATTCTATTAGATATATTATATTATATATGAAGATAATTTATAATAATCATGTTATTTTAATTTTGTTAATAATCTTGTTGTTATTCTAATAGATATATTATATATCTTCATATATATAATATAGAATAGAAATTAAAAAAACAAAACAAGTTTATTCTATTTTCTATATTATATTTCTTTATTCTATAATTTAAATTATGGAATTAAATTAGAATAAAGTAAAGATCATTGAATTACAAATTTACAATATAGATTTTATCTAAATAATAAATGATAACTTATAATATAAATAGGTAAACTTATAAATTCTCGGGTTAAACGGGTCAACTTTTCGGTCCATTCGGGTCTCAAGTCTCACGGGTTTGGGGTTTCGGATCATACGGGTTTCGGGTTATACGGGTCTCGGATTATTTGGGTCACGGGTCAATCGGGTCATGGGTTAGTCGCATTTCGGGTCGGGCAGGTTCGGATTGTTGACTTTTTATAGTCAAATCGGGTTGGACAGATTACGGGTCGGGCGAGTTGGGCGGTTAATCAGGTTCGAATCAGCTTTTGACAGCTCTAATAAAACTCAACAGTGTAGAGAAAAGTCCACCCATATGAAAACTAAATCATGAGATAAAATGGAGAACAAAATCGGAGACTCTTCAAGTAGGATCAAATGCGAGCCCCTCTCATAAACAAGAAGAGATTAAAACAAGAAGAGCACCACCAAAGTACTTCACACCAGAATATGTTCTGCAAATAAAAGCAAAAATAAAAACCATGTTAAAAAAACCCAAAAGATTCACAAAACCCCATATTTACAACAAAAACGAGGAGAAAAGAAGGAAGCAAAACATGGGTTTAAGGTTTTAAGAGAGGATTTGTTGGTTGAAATACCTTTTCGGTCTCAAACGCATCCAAAGAGAGGGAACACGTGATTCAGTAAGAAGCAAAGAATCGTGCAAGAAACAACAACCATAGCAGGGGTGAACAACTGAGAACAAACAATTGAAGAAGATGACAGCCAGACCTGCAATTGAGCCCCAATCAAACTCAGCTAGTGAAAATGGGTATTGATGGTTTGAAGTTTTTTTAATTTTTCTGGTGAACGGTGGATGAGATTTTTGCGAAACAAGAACATGGAGAGAGGAAATTAGGTTTTCAATCACTTAAAAAAAAATCTGAAAATAATATTTAGTTTAGTTATTTTAGTAACTTTTAAATTAATCTCAATTTTTTATTCTTTAATCTTTATTACGTTTTTTTTTAATTTTTCAATTTTTTAATTTAAAACATGGGTTGTAAACGGTGCAAACGGTTTGGTGTAATCGGTTTTTTCGGTGTAAGTCGATGTGGGAAGTCGGTTTCTCAGTTTCTCGGTTCGGTGGACGGTTCATAAGTTAATGAACCGAAACCGACCGAGAAACCGACTTTTATATATATAATAAATTTTTATTATTATATATATATGAAATAAAATATAGTTTTAGTTTATAATTATATTTATATATATGATTATTACTTTATTAGTTATAATAAACTAATAATCTACCTTATTATAACTAATATATATGATGATTAAACTAATAATCTAACTTATAAACTCTAAACCGAAAACCGAACCGAAACCGATTGAAAATCGACAAATCGAATTTTATCGGTTTCATTGATGTTTCGGTCGGTTGTCGTTTTCTCATATACCAAAATAAAAACCGAAAAACCAACTTAAAAAACCGAAACCGAACGATGAGCACGCCTATTCTTTATTAAGTTTTTTTTTTAATTTTTCAATTTAATCACCTTTTTTTAATAAAAAATCAACCAAAATGGTTGGAAAAAGCCACGTAGGCAAGGTTTTTAGGTATTAAGAAAAATTATTACATGGATCGGGTCCACTACGTCATCCATGGTATCGATCAATAAGATTTTGACAAGTCATTTTTTTCCTACAAATTCTAAAACCCTAACCAATTAATGTCCTAAATTTAGGGCTTACATGTGAATCTCATCTGATGAAACTAGGGGCTAAGTCTGGTGCTAAATTAGTGTCTAAATTTTAGGAAGGAATCTGACTTGTTACAATTTTATTGATCGGGATCATGGATGACGTGGTAGATCCGGTCCATCTAATAATTTCTCAGCTATTGACGCGATTTAAAGTGCGTGTTCAGCACACAAACGGTTTTCTCCCAAATTGACATAAATCGACAACGTTATATCCCAAAATAACAGTTTTGTAATGTTATTTCCCGAATTGAATATGTGGGCAAACTTTATATCCTGAATTGAGTGTTTAGCCGAAGAGGGATCGATTTTGAAGGATGAAAAAGAAAAAGGAAAAAGGAAAAAAAATGGAGAAAAAAGAAGAAAAATAGAATTAGATTTTTTTTATATTTTTTATTAATTAAAAATGCCATGTGACTTTTTTTCAGTCAAAAATCTTTTCACGGCTTATTTAATACGTGTTTGGTTCACTCGCTGACAGACGCTTGAAAAAGTATTAAATTAGTCTATTTATAAAACATTTGAAATAAAAGGTTTGGTACTAAATTAGCAACAAAGTGAAAATTTTGATGACAAATTGAGATTTCAGCCAGATTTTAATAACCATACTTTAATAATGGCCCAAATCTACTTCTAGTCTATTTTGCTTGGAACATGGCTTCTTGGATTTTTTTTATTTTTTTTGGTCGGAGGCCTCTTGGACTTAGACTGAAGAATTTGTTCGAATCAGTTTTTAGATGGGTTTATTATTATGGGTACAATTAAGATTCTAGTACCTATTATCATTTGAAGTCTAACTGCCAATCTGATTCAAATGATTTACTACTCTCATTTATCCATTAATTGGTGATGATATATTTGTAATGTAAAATAGAAGAGTACCTAACATATAGAACATAATATTAACAAATATATTTACTCATAAAAGTTAAGATTAAAGGACAAACTAATTCAAAGATGACTCAATGACAAATAATAATACTCAATAAATTAACTCAAATCCTATATGTCTATAAAGGACAAAAAGGTAGAAGTAAAAGCAAACTCCACCTGCCTTTGGTGATGACAAGTAAGAGGAGGAGAAATAAATGGAAAGCACTTGTAGAAACTTAGAAAACATAGGGGTAAAGGAGGTGGAAGATGTCTCCAAGACAATGACTCAGTGGTTAAGAGTTTGGGTTTCTAATAGGAGGTCCCGGGTTCAAACCCTAGGACGAACGGGGAGGGTTTAGGGATGGGAGAAGACTACCTCCTTTTGTGTAACCTATCATTTAATTCCATATTCACATGTAGAAAAAAAAATTGGAAGCTTAATAGTAGTAAACAATACTTCAAAAGAGAATATTTAAATATGGCTGATATTCCAATTTAGGACTCGAACTTTTAACAAATTTTCAATGAAGGGTCTGGCCTTAGAAAATGCTATCATTTAAGGGTCTCACCTTTTCGATTTGGAGTCAATTGAGGATTATTAATTGATCTAAATTGAAAAAGTGATATCCTTAAATGACCTTTTAAAATGTTAGACCCTTAATTAAGAAATTTCTAAAAGTTCAGATCCAAATTAAGATTTTTGCCTTTAAATATTTATCTTTAGTTCAAATTGAGATTGGTTTGGTGAATCAGACATGTCTAGGCAAACAAGTGTGGAGGCTAAAAATGAGAAGGATGCACTAAGCTGGGCAAGGGTTTTAAAAGGAATATATTATCCATATGGTGAGATTATGAATGCAAGAAAGGGCTCAAGAGCATCATGGACTTTGGCAAGTCTGCTAAAGGAGAGAACTGCTGTTAAAAAATATACAATGGTTAGTCATGGGAGGTGAAGATGGCAATGTTTGGTTTGGTTGGATAAATGACTACCAAATGCTGAGAGAGTTGAGAGAAGAACAAATGAAGATGTAGCAGACTGTGAAATTTGGAATGTGGCACAGATAATGAATAGAGAAGAGGGTGATTGGAATTTAAGTGAGATAAGTGACAAGATTACTGATGATACAGCAGGCAAAATTCAAGCAATGCCTATTTGTCAAGGAGGAAAAGATAAATTGATCTGGCCTCTCACAAGAAATGGAAAGTACTGTATAAAGTTTGGTTATCATGTGATCAGTAGCGGAGGGAGAGGGGAGCCAGCAGGGGCCATGGTCCCCCTCCGTCCAATGAAAGCTTGTTTGTGGATGTGTTTTTTCCACCACACAAAATGGCTAAAACATGTTCTGGCCCCCCTATGATTTTAATTTTCTAATTTCCCCTGCCCCCCCCCCCCCTTTTTTTTGAATTTGTCCTTTTTTTTAATTTGGCCCCTTGATAAAACTTACAAATTAACTCCCTTTTATATATAAATGATTCAAGTTTTCTTTAATTTATTTCAATATATATTCTAGGATTTATTTTTTATTACTTTATTTATAGTATTATTACTCATTATTACTCAATTAAGTTGGTGATTCAACTCATGACATTAAATTTGTTTGTTTACATTTGTTATATACTAGTAATCGGGCACACGCGTATGCGTATGCAAATCCTAAAAAATAATAATCAATTAATCAATTAAAAACTTGATTATTATATATATAATGAAAATATATAAAAGAGAAAGTTATAATCAGCTATGAAAATATATAGCCACACCAATATAGCTAAATAGCTTGAGATAAACACAATTTCTAAAACAGAATATGTAAGTTTAGATGACTACACAGAACATAAACTATAGCTGAATGTTTATATTCTTCTTCGCCGCTATTCTAATCCAAATCATCAATGCTCAGATCACGAAGACACTGACCATTAGATCTTGAATTCTCCGACAAATGATGAACAACTTCACGTGGTTCACGTTGACCATTCTCAGTCTTACGCACTTCCAACAAAATCTAAGAATTTTGAAGTAAGTCCATATTGCATCCGAGTATGGAAAATATATATAAGTCCAGTACTATTGCAAATTTTAAAAAAAGATTCGAAATAGAAAGTTGTCAATTTGGTTGCTTACCCCAACCTGCATTTCTAGCCTCACACATATCTGATCATGAGCCAGATACCTAAGCTTTATATCCTCGGATTTCGAATGGCCATCAACAAACAACTTACGAAGATCATTCATTCGCAATTTAATTTGATTTATGCCTTTTCTGATCCTTTCAAGGCTTATGCTTAGATATACTATATCATTATATGTAATTTAATTTTAAACATTTAATTCAAATAAATATACTGGAGAAATGCATGAATTTTTCACAATGAAAGAAACATAAAAAATAAACTGATATATTTATAAAAATAATAAAGAGAACTACTTTTATTAAATCAAAATAAAATCTCACTATAAATTAAAAGGATTAATCAACTAATCTCACTTTTTTGTTTCATGTAAAAAAAAATCATCACATAGATTCGAGTTTGACCGACGATTGCAAAATTAAAATCAAATATTATATATTTTGTAAACGGTGCAATTTAATTCCCACCATGAACACGCATGGTTATGCGATCCCAAAAAAAAAAAGAAAAAAATCAATTAGAGGTTATATGAGATTTTATTGGAAATATAGATTGATTTCAAAACTTAATTGAAATAAAGTTTGAAAACATAATTTAATTGAAATAAAACCAGGTTCCGAATTAATAAGGTGTTGAAGTACAAAATTTTTCACCATGAACAAATACAAAGGGAAAAAAGGGGGGGGGGGGGGGGTAACTACCTCCTCTATGTATTCTTTCGAATCTCTCAAATCTTCTCTCTCCAACGTGGTTTTCTTTTTTTTTTTCAACCATTAGCCCAACAAAAGATCAAAAATGAAGAAAAGATGAAGTTTGGTTCGTAGAAGTTGGTTTTTTGAAGAATTTTTTTTAAACAAAGATAATTATAAATAGTGTTAGTGGATAAGTGGAAAACATGAAAAAGTTTATTGGGTAACCAACTTAATATGCAGTAGTTTTTTATTTAAATGTAATGATTTTTAAATATTTGATAAGTAGTGTTAGTGGATAAGTTGATAATATAAAGAAGTTTATTGGGTAACCAACTTAATATGCAGGTGTTGCGCCAAAATCTCCCTGGGCACACGCTCTGATCGTGGAGAGGGGTGTGCCAGTCAATTTGCACAAATTGACAAAGGAATTAATGCGAGCTCAAAGAGCTTAAAATAAGATCGAATCAGACGATTTATGAGATCTGGTTGTAAGTCACATCGAAGTGTCTAATACATGCAACCCAGACTTCTAACAGAGTATAATCAGGTTTCGAACAAGTTTGGAACAAAATAACAACGTATTGTTATTATTGCAATAGAAAAATTACATAAGAGAAAAATCAATCAAGAGTTTGAGTGAAATGATGGAAACAAGAGTCTCAAGTAAGTAGACAAGAGTCTTAGAGACAAGAGTCTCAAGTAGATAAGAGTCCAAAAGAAAACAAAATAAAAACTTGCATGAGCAAGGAAAAGAAAAGTGTTTAGTAAACGTAAAGCTTGAAGTGTTGTGTTGTTTGCGCCGGGCAAATTGTTGGTGCTCAGACCTTTTCAACGTTGGAGGTATGTCTGCTTATATAGCCAAAGCTTCCGACAAAATCCCTTCCATCAAGAGATTGTGATTGTCTTCAATCTGCATAAAAGAATTCTCAATACCACTCTAGATCCAGAAATTTAGGAAATTATGATCAATCAATTGATACACATGTAATTTCCTTATGAATGTTATTGAGGGATTTCATGACTTTGACTTGCCTTCATATGACACCTATCATTAATTTTATTTATTTGCTTGCCTAGCAATTGAGTCATAAGCTATCAATTAATCAAATATGATCAAAGATGCTGAAGCAAAATTGAAAACCGTGATGGCCTTTCCTTTGGCCAATCTCATGACCTCTACCTCCTTTATGTTTTCTTTCGAATCTCTCAAATCTTCTCTCTCCAACGTGGTTTTCTTTTTTTTTCAACCATTAGCCCAACAAAAGATCAAAAATGAAGAAAAGATGAAGTTTGGTTCGTAGAAGTTGGGTTTTTGAAGAATTTTTTTTAAACAAAGATAATTATAAATAGTGTTAGTGGATAAGTGGAAAACATGAAAAAGTTTATTGGGTAACCAACTTAATATGCAGTAGTTTTTTATTTAAATATAATGATTTTTAAATATTTGATAAGTAGTGTTAGTGGATAAATGGATAATATAAAGAAGTTTATTGGGTAACCAACTTAATATGCAGGTGTTGCGCCAAAATCTCCCTGGGCGCATGCTCTGGTCGTGGAGAGGGGTGTGCCAGTTAATTTGCACAAATTGACAAAGGAATTAATGCGAGCTCAAAGAGCTTGAAATAAGATCGAATCAGACGATTTGTGAGATCTGGTTGTAAGTCACAGTGAAGTGTCTAATACATGCAACCAGACTTTTAACAGAGTATAATCAGGTTTCGAACAAGTTTGGAACAAAATAACAACGTATTGTTATTATTGCAATAGAAAAATTACACAAGAGAAAAATCAATCAAGAGATTGAGTGAAATGATGGAGACAAGAGTCTCAAGTAAGTAGACAAGAGTCTTGGAGACAAGAGTCTCAAGTAGACAAGAGTCCAAAAGAAAACAAAATAAAAACTTGCATAAGCAAGGAAAAGAAAAGTGTTTAGTAAGCGTAAAGCTTGAAGTGTTGTGTTGTTTGCGCCGGGCAAATTGTTGGTGCTCAGACCTTTTCAACGTTGGAGGTATGTCTGCTTATATAGCCAAAACTTCCGACAAAATCCCTTCCATCAAGAGATTGTGATTGTCTTCAATCTGCATAAGAGAATTCTCAATACCACTCTAGATCCAGAAATTTAGGAAATTATGATCAATCAATTGATACACACATAATTTCCTTGTGAATGTTATTGAGGGATTTAATGACTTTGACTTGCCTTCATACGACACCTATCATTAATTTTATTTATTTGTTTGCCTTGCAATTGAGTCATAACCTATCAATTAATCAAAATTGATCAAAGATGCTGAAGCAAAATTGAAAACCGTGATGGCCTTTCCTTTGGCCGAATCTCATGACCTTTATGGCCGAATCTCACGGCAACATACTAACCCGAAGCAATTCAAGTCATCCTGAAGCAAAATTGGGAACTGTCGATGGCCTTTCCTTTGATAGTGTGGCTTTAAATGGAAATAGCCAAATATCGTATAACCATATAGACCATCTTGGCTTTTGCTGTGTACCATCATGTGGCCGAATCTCATGACCACTATGGCCAGATCTCACGGCCACCAAGGCCGAATCTCACGGCCACAGTCTCAAATCTTAGTTAATCAACCACTTATGTGGGCTTAATTATTTTTAAGTGAAATTAGGCTCATGGTTAAATAAAAGCCTTTTTCTAACCAAATGGTCAAAGTCTTATGCAATTCAAGATTGAATTTTGACCCTTGATATATTAGGCCTGACCATTTTTACAAATCTATCCCTAATTGTAAATTAGGGTATAAACAGCAGGAGCTTTTTTTTATTTAAATGTAATGAATTTTAATTATATTTGATTTGTAAATTACCGAGTTTGTGTCTGAGTCGACTCGTGACACAAACTCAAGACTTCATATTATAATTAGTATAGATTATATCTTTAACTTAACATAAATTTATATATTAATATTTGTATATATATATATATAATAAAATGTGGTCGGATTGAAATAAAATGTATAATATATGTACATCGGTTTGGCCCCCCCTAAAAAAATTTTATGGTTCCGCCCCTGCATGTGATCAAGGAAGAAAAGGAGCAAAGTGTGAAGGAAAAAGCATCAAGCTCTCATACAGTGGATACCAAAACATGGAGACAAATTTGGCATCTACAAGTCCCTGAAAAGATCAAGAACTTTATTTGGAGAGCATGTGGATTGGCAAGAATGTAGCAACAAAGGAAAATCTATTCAGAAGGATAGGATAATACAAGGTAATCCTTTATGCCTAGTTTATTTACAATATGAAGAAAAGATTGAGCATGTTTTGTTACTTTGTGAATGGGTTGGTGGGGTATGGTTTGGGATGATTGGTTGAGCGCACTGCTGGGCAAAAGTACTGATTGTAAGGATTATAGGATTAAGATGGGAATTATAACTAGCTAGATTTAGAGGTTTGGGTTTTATTTTTCTGTTGGGCCTCTATATGTATAGGTTTGGGCTTTAGTTCTATTTTTAGTTGGACCTCTTTAATATATGTATGCTTTGGGCTTGACACTTTGTTACATTTTGGGCTTTGTTTGCTTTATCTAGTTAGGATTGATTTATTAATATGTTGACTTTGATAAAATGTAGGTTTTAAATGGAATAATTTTGAACTTAAAAATTAAATAGGTCTCATATGCATCCATATTTAAATTCTATATTTATGTTTTCTTATATTATTGTTAAAAATGCCATGTCATTCGGTATTAAAAATCGATCCGTTAATAGAATGATTAATTGAGACTTAGACAATTTTTGTCCGTCCTAATTCATCTTACCAAGCTTGGAATATCCGGATGGGAGTCTTAGCCAGTATGAGTAGCGGGTGCCCGGAAGGTATAACTTTTATAATTATTTGGTAAAAATTTGCATTTAACCGGAAAACATGCATCATGTGTATTCGTGCATCTAGGGTATAGATTTAGTAGTTTTCAATTAATTGTTAAGGAAAATCCAAAAAAAAAAAAGAAGAAGAGGAAATTGAAAATGAAATAGAATAAAGCCATTTTCTTCAAAATTAAAAAGAGTTTGTGCTTGAGAATTGTTTTTTTTTGTTTTCAAAGATGAAAATAAAAAAAAGAAATAATTTGAGTATTTCTAAATTAAAAAAGGTTTTCAAAATCCAAAAAAATTCAAAATTCAAAAATCAACAAAAAGAATTTCCTTCAAAGTTTTCAAAGTGGGAAAGTTCCCATCAACTTTTTAAAAGAGTTCAATTTTGGTCTTTTAAAACTGGGAAAATTCCCGTCAAGTTTTCAAAAGTGTTCAATTTAGGTTTTTTCAAAGTGGGAAAGTTCCCATCAGGTTTTCAAAGCATTCAAACAATATTTTTCAAATAAAGTCGTTTTAATGGTAAGTTTTAAAGAAAATCTTCTCATGAGGAACCCAAAAATAGAACAAATAATAAATGGGAAAGAAAGACTGATTGAGGGGTTCAATCATCGCTTTCAACTCCCAACATTCCTATTTCAAAAAAAAAAAATCCAAAACCTATTTGTGATTGTTTATTTCTTTCCAAGACTAATAAAAGCTCTTAATGGCATGAAAATATTTAAGAATAGAGACAACTAATAATAGAAACCTACAGTTAATTCTAGACTAGTCAGTACCATCTTCTTGACGGGCGTCGTGGGGGTGCTAATCCTTTCCCACGCATACTCGACTCGCGAACCTCAGATTCTGGTTAAGAGACCACATTAGGTTTAGTGTTACCTTTGCCAAGCATCGGGTTTTCTTAAGTCGTTGGCGGTAGGGTTCGGACTTCGGATCCGCACGTTGCGCCATAAAGCTCCATTATCAACAACACCAACCATAATGGAACAAGCGGATGATAGCTTTGGACCATGGATGGTGGTGCAGAACAAGAGAGGCAAGAAGATGACACAAGGAGGGAATCAAAATTCAAATTCCCTCCAAAATCCGACAAAGCAAAATGAAAGTGACAAGTCAGTCAATGCCTCTGGTAGGAGAAATCAGAATGTTGATTGAAATAAGGATAGCAAACAGAGTTTTGACTTTTCTATGGAAAAAGCCACACTTCAAATTACAACTCAAAAGGAAAAGAGCATGTAAATTTCAAAACTGCCCCTACTGTCAAGACCAGCTGGTTGCCCAAAACTTTAGAAGTTGGACAGTCATCTATGCTGGTTGAAAATCAGAAATTAGAACTCGAAATTCCTTTTCTAGCTTTGGCGAAAACCCAAATTTGAGCTCTGAGATAAATTCAGCTTCCTTTTTTTATACAAGAATTTGAATCTTTGTCGAATTCGACAATTTTTTCTTCTCTTAATATGGAGAAAAATCATGTTATTCCTTATACCCACCAAACTTCTATCCCAAAGCCTTGCTCTAGTAAATCTTGTGAAAATGCAGAGTCAAACCTTTCATCGGAGGAACCAAGTCAGGCCGAGGTCGAGAAACTTCACCATAAGAAGAAGAACTCGAGACCACAGAGCCAACCAGAATCAACGACTGACGCTCAATTTTAGAAACTCTCGGTCTCGAGGGAATCGCAAGGCTCCCTTCTTTCGTTGAGATAGAGATTGTCACCGGTGAACTGAACAAATCAACCATTCATGTTCAGTGCACTAGGCAAACTCCCCAAAACCAAAACTGGGTTCCGACGTAGGAAGAGGAATTGGAGAGTGCAACCCTGGTTCTCATGACTTCAGCGACTTTTATGATGGATTGGGAACTGCAAACGACAAAAGCCCTGGGGAACTGGTGGCGAGACCTCAATTAGGAGGTTCCGGTTTAGATGCTGATAATGGAGTAGTTCCTTCTCCATGTGGGAGCCCACGAGTACCAAATGAATAGCAGCACGCTCTCAGCCTTCCAGATAGAGATTAGTCCTAGTGCAAATCCTTTCCGTGTTTACGTAAGATCCTTGAGAATGCACGGGGAAATTGAGAAAAAGATGCACAAGATAGGAATTTTCTCCTCGTTGACGCTTCGACAAGCAGTCCAGGAGTGGCAATTAAGGCACGACCCAAGGGCTCAAGAACACTAGAAAATCAAAACCCTAATCAACCAAGAATATCATCGATAGTATGGAATTGTATAGGAGCTCGACACCCCAATTTTAACCGCATTGTTCGTGATTTGGTTCGACTGCATAACCCTGAGCTCATGATCATTACTGAAACAAGAGCTCACATCAGTGAGGTTCATCACATGGTTGATCGTTCGCCTTTTGATGGTTAGTTGGATTCGGATACAATTGGCTATCAAGTTGGATTTGGTTGCTTTGGCGTAGGGAGCAAGAAATCCATGATATGATTAAGGTAAAATCTACTGAACTTTATTGGCTTCTCTTTGCCATTTATGCAAGTCCCAGTTTTAATGAAAGGAAATTATTGTAGGAGAATTTAAAATTTGTTGTTGCTAATCATGATTTGCCTTGATTAATTTTAGGTGACTTCAATGAGATTATTGATTCATGTGATAAACCGGGGGGGGGGGGGGGGGGCTGAAATTAACTTTTGGGAATGTCTTTGAGAGGAAAAGGAAAGTTTTTGCTCATATTGCTGGTGCTGAGAACAAAGTTGTTAATACCGTACCGGTATCGGTATTACCGGCCGGTGTGCTCCATTTCATTAAAAACCCGGTACATATACACCTAATATTTCGTTTCGGCTTGAATATCGGAAGTTTCGAACTTGTTTCGCCTATTTCGGCACTTTCCAGACTGTTTCGGCGAAAAATAATGTTTCGCTCGATTCCACTTTCGAAGAGACCAATCCAAGGCCTGAAGCTTGCTTCACTGTATGCTATCTGGGTCAGTTGGAAGTCTTCTTTTCTATTTGATTGTTCTTCTCATCTTCGCTCTTTTTGGTGATTGGATTAGGGAGTTGCTATAAACTCTTTCTTTTACAATGATTGCGGAAGAAAAAACCCTTCTTTACCTCGCTCCGGACCTTGCTCTGCTAACGAG
>AWWV01003896.1:0-12080 GCA_001974805.1 Corchorus capsularis | reverse complement strand
TTCTTCTTCTTTTTTTTTCTTCTTTAAAGTTTTTTTTTAAGATTTTCCTTTAATTTCCCTGTGTCCTTTAATAAGTATCTGACAATTCATTTAATTTAAATGGGTATGGATATGTCAATATTAGCAAGAGGTCTTTAATATTTGATTAATGATAAACAGATATTTCTTTTTGGCAAATTATACAATACACCGTCAGTGGAGTTTAGCAGACTACACAAGCGGATCTTGAAGGGTGACATGTGTCCTCTAGGGACTAGATTGAAATATTTAAAACTTAATTAATTGAAAAAAATGGACATGTGTCAACTCCACAACCCGCTTGTGGAGTTCAAAATTTACACCGCCGGTGTATCAAATAATTACCCTTTGTTTTTTTACCTTTTTTTAAAAAAAAAATACTTTCAATCCGAAAAATCTTTGTTCATGCGTTTTTATGTTGTTTTACTTGAATGATTTTGAATGATTGAGTTTTGAAAGTTTGAAGGTTGAGAGAATTTGAGAGAATTGAAAAGTTTAAAGTTTGATGGAAAATAAAGTAAAGGGCAAAATAGTCCAAGAGGGGGGCTGTGGCTAGTAAAAGGGTACGATATTTAGTAATTCACTAAATTATTCAATAAAACATCTAACAAGCGGGGGAATTTATTGGGAGAATTCACAACATAGACGTGCACATTGAAGCCCTATTGCAACATAATTCCAAATAATTTTTCTCCTTGTTTCCGCTATTCTATGTTTTATTATAAACTTTTTGTCCTATTATTTTGTATCTATATATGTTTTTGCTCGTTTATTTTGTATATATAATTAATTATCTTGTATTATATACAAAGTAGAACTGCTCAAGCTTCGCGGTGGGTGTTTTAACTTTTTTTTTGTGACACATATTTCATATGTTCTTGTATTTGACATTTAAAGTCATGTATAATTGATCATAATTTTCTACAAGTGTACAGAGTTGATTGTAGCCTAATAATAATTGGAGTATATCAGAATATCGTTCCACATAGACTAATCAATTAACTGCTAAATATTCAATCTAGAAAATCAACAAATTGAAACAAAGAATTATCAATGGATTTAATCTAAATGACAAAAATAAAGAATCTAATTAATACTAGGAATTATAAATTATGCAAACATTAGGGATTCAGGATTTCACCTAAGCAAAGACTCAATTACTAAGCATGATTATTCTACGGGTTAAAATAACAATTATTCTAAAGGCACTATGCTCCCTCTCAGGCTACATAGATATATTTAACCAAGTAAATTACCACCTCTCGAATGTGCAATTTAACCCAATCAAATTCATTAAGTTCTAATAATTCTAATGTTATCGTATCAACCTAGGATATCTCTATCTCTAGATTTAACACGTTTATTCTCCTAGTGCATAGATTTAGCTTCACCTCTCAGTCCTTGACTAAATCCCTAAGATTAAACCTATGGTGATCACGCATAGATTCAACAAATAATTTAAAGAGAATAAATAGGCTAATTGCTCAAATAAGGGCCTAACGTTTGACAAAATGCTCATATAAGGGCATGATCTTTTCATTTGACCAAATAATGGCCTAACGTTTGCCAAAATGCTCAAATAAGGGCCTCATCTTTGAATTTGGCCAAATAATGGCCTAACGTTTGCGAAAATGCTCAAATAAGGGTCTGTATCACGCGTCATCCAAACTGACATTGGTCCGTTATTTGAGCATTTTCGATGACGTTAGGCCCTTATTTGAACATTTTTTATAACGTTAGACCCTTATTTAGCCAAATTAAAAGACCGGGCCTTATTTGAGCGTTTTCGATAACATTAGGCCCTTATCTGGCCAAATTAAAAGATCGGGTCCTTATTTGAGCATTTTGACAAACGTTAGGCTCTTATTTGAGCAATTAGCCGAATAAATTCAACCACCAAAAATCATAAATCATGCTCAATAATTAAACAATTGCAAAGGCTACATCCCTAACCCTAATTAGGTTTTTAGTTACACATATTCAAAAACAAAACCATAAAAGAAATATTATTGAATATGAAATCCATAACAAAGATAACAAGGGAAGAAGAAATCTTAGACTGAAACAAGGTTGATCTCTCAAATCCTGCTTAATCTCAGAAATCCTTCTCCCAAATATCAAAATAACGTTTCAAGTATTCGAAGAGATCTCCAAGAGTCCCAAATAACTCCATAATACTCTATTTATATCCCTTAAGTCAGCCCATCTTTTCCCTTGTTTTAATTAAGAGAGACCAAATTATGTTGGAAATTTCCCGCAACAACTCTTGGGCAGCACTTGTTCAAACTCCTGCCCAGGTCTTGTCCTGATTTCCTGCGTTCCTCAACAGCCAAGTCCTGGGCAGGACTTGGCCAACTTCTGGACATGGCTTGTTCTAAATTTTTATTTATCTTGAAGTTCCAACTCCAATTCTTGCTCCAAAGTTCTTCGCTCTTAAGAAATGATTAATCCATGCGAAACTCATCCAAGTAAAGTCCAAATTGCTCCAAGATGAACCTACAAGTCATGAAATCATAAATGTGAGGAATTATCAAATAAAACCATAAAAAAGTGTTAGACAATACACAAAATATATATCAATTTGACACCAATAAACATGTAAAACCATAGTTATTAAACCCGGCCCGGAGAGTGACTCGTTGAGGCCTCCGGGTCACGGGTCAAACGGTTCAACCCTCGGGTTGATTGGGTCAATGCGGGTTATTAATTAGTATATTAAAATATTTTAAAAATAATTTTATATATTTTCATAATTGCATTTTAATATCTATATAGATTCTATATAGCTAAAATGCTAATTTAACATTGAATAATATAATTTAGAGAGAGTAAACTTAAATAATTGTTCATAAATCACACTTATGACTTAACAGTAAGTTTGAAAGGTTTAGCTTTAGATTACAAAATCAAAATACTAGCCACTTAACAACAACTTCAAGTCTTCAATATCCCACCACCATGGATGTGCACTCACACTCAAATTCAATCAAAGTTTACAGGGGGCCATGGACTCAAATTGGTGTCAATACCATGTGCATTACTCCTAGGGGAAAGCTCATCAGCTAGATTTTGGCTCCTAATCGAAGGAGTGTCCATGTAACTTTGGTTTCTATCACCAATCCCAACTTCAACATCATTTGCATCATCATCATCATCAGCAAGTATATTGCCCAAACTTTAAATCCTCTACAATAAATCAAGCACAATAAATATTTAATAATTTTATTTATGGACAATAAGTTAAACAAGCTCAAAAATGAAAGAAAAACATATTACCAATTTGAGCTCCAATATGTGAAGAACTAAGTTGATGAAAATCCTCTAATTCATCAATGGATAAACTTGCAGGTTCTTCTTCAAGCACCCTATCTCCAGTTTCCATAAAATTCTCAAAGCTAATAGGATCATAATTACGACCTTTCAATTGATTCCTATAAGAATATATATAACAAGATACTGAATTAATTTGAAAGAAAGTACTAATATATTATAATTAAATGAAACAAATAATAATACCTTTGTTGGAGCCTCAAATTATAATGCACATAAACAAGGTCATTCAATCTTTGGTGTTCCAATCTATTCCTTTTCTTGGAATGAATATGCTCAAAAATGCTCCAATTTCGCTCACAACCGGAAGCACTACATGTTTGGCTTAAAATGCGAATAGCCAATTTTTGCAAATTTGGAGCAGTGCTTCCATAATTTAACCACCATTCATCTAAAAACGGAATATCTTTTGAGTTAGAAACAATGAAAAAAAAGCGATCAAAAACATGAAAAAATGGGATTACGGTATAATAATTATATTTGGAAGCATGGAATCACGATCAACAATGGCAGACTTACGACCAAAGTCTCCTTGAGCTGTCCTAAAAATTTTGATCTCACTTGTCAAACGGGATCTCAAATCAGAATCTCCATGAGAGTATCTCTTAATGACATCTATCAACCCGGATACTGTGTGTTGGCTCTTTTCCATTTCAACAGAGCTATATTGGTTTCTTCGATTCAACCAATAACCAGCAGCATGAAGATTTTTATGTAACTGCCTATCCCATCGATCATCAAGAATATTCAAATATGGCTCAACCATCTTCTTCCTCTTTTGAAATCTTTTAAGCATTTCTTCCCTAGCTTTTTGTATAGCCCCGTACATGTAACCCATTGCGGGTCTATCATCAGAGTCAACAATATGCAAAACACGTACAAGAGGCTCCGTAACTTTCACAATAGTAGCACATCGCTTCCAAAATGTATAATCTAAGACAAGGTCAACAAATTTTCTTCTGTTCCTATCTTTAGCATAAGCCGAAGAAGTCCATTCTCTTGATGTCACCATAGCCCGAAGTGCATCCTTTTGCGCCAAAATACTTTGTAGTGCAATGAAGTTGGTAGCAAAATGAGTTGGAACAGGACGAAGTATTTCTCTCCCATTAGTATGCCTCCTCATCAAATGCAAAGCATAACAATGATTGTATATGTACTTTGTGATTTTGGAAGCATGACTAACTACATCACCTACCTCATTCAACTTCCCAATGTCATGCAGCATCAAGTTCAAGCAATGAGCTGCGCAAGAGGACCAATACAACTTAGGGAACTCATGCTCCAATAGCCTTCCAGCTGCTACATATCTTGCTGCATTATCGGTAACCATGTGCACTACATTTTCCGGACCAACAAACAGCATAACCTCTCTAAACAGCTTATATAACATGTCTGCAGTTTTTGAGGCATCTGAAGCATCAACGGACTTCAAGAAAACGGTACCTTTCGGGAAATAGACCGAAAAATTGATTAAGGTCCTTCTACATTGATCTGTCCATCCATCAGCCATGATGGTACAACCAGTGCTCTTCCATGTTTCGCGGAAACTATCAACAAACTTCTTTGTTGCCTCCATGTTCTTTGCTAACAAAAATCCACGAACAACATAGAAATTAGGACCTTTGTAGCCAGGACCAATACTTGCCACTGCATCAATCATAGGTTGAAAGTAAATTGAATTTACTGCATTAAATGGTACAGAAGCATCGATCATCCATTTTGAGATAGCAATGTCGCATCTTTCAATAGCTTCCTTGCTTTGCAAAACACTTTTGAGTGTTGGTTGAGCCCCAGGAGTTGTTCTTGGCATAAAGTAATCACTAACGCCCCCAAACTTTTTTGCTTTATTTGATGTTGAGAAAATAGGTCGTTTATCTTTATATGCTCTTGTTGAACTTCCTTTCCCTTTAGGCATATGAGGTGCTGAAAATGGTGATGGAATCTGCTGAATATCATCATCTTCCATGTGCAAATGCTCCTCATATCCTCTCATATTTGGACCATAAAGATGTTCCTCTTCAAATGATTCTTGAGTCTTTTTTCTTTTTTCAGCATGTTCATTAATGCTCTTTTGCATTTGATAACGAACATCTGGAGGTACTTTCTTACATGCTTCCACTTCACCTTTAATTCCAGCTAGGTGCTGCATAAATCTATTTATGCCACCACCTGCAAATGCCTTCTGACAATACATACACATGAACTTCCCCTTTGATGTAGTTGATTCCATCAGCCTACAATGTGCCCAAGTTGGATCTCATTTCCCTCTCTTAGAGCTTCTTTTCGGTGACGAATTCTGAGTTGAAGAATCAATCATGGGAGTATTTTTACTTGGAGTTGATGTAGGTGTTTCAACTGATGGTGTGCTAGAGCCGGAAGCATCCATATTGATACCTATTAAATTAGATTCAATGATCAATCAATAAAATAAAGATAAAAGAATATGTTCAATAAAGCTAATTTGAATTTCCAGCAACTAAATTTACAATTTGCAGCAAGTAAATTGCAAATTCCAGCAAGTAAATAGTGCATAAGTAATAATGAATTTTCTTAGTTCTCAATCAGCATACATATCATAAGCCTTCCAACATTGGGACAAGTCTCAGTTGGTGAATCATATAATTTGATGAAACTAAGGAAATTGTTCGAAAATATGTCAAAAAGAAAATAAGGAGTGGTTGTATAATAAGTAGCTAATGATAACATTGAACCATAAACCAGCTGTCAGAGAAAACACATGACAAAACATATATTTGAGCAGATTGCAACCTAAGTCCAACGCTAAAGTCCATAGCCAACTGAATATTCCCATTTTTTCTAATTTAACAACCCCAATCATGCAGCTGAGTAGTCTTAGATTATTGTTTGCAATTAACACATAATTCCAAATAATGAACTTCTTAAAATTGATATTTGGTCTTTATTTGAAGCAAAACTGGAAGAACATGATAAATCCAAAACGAATTACATCAACAGAGATACATAAGAAAACTTTTAACCTGAATTCTTTATAATAATCACACTAAAATAAACTACTCTTTAATTACCAAAAACAAGGATCCAATTTTTCAATCAGTAGTTCAGTACATATTAAATAAACAAACAAATCCAAATTTTGAAATTCAAAGAAAATCATTATAGACTCAGAGAAGCCACTCACACTGAGTTTCTGGTCCTCGAGCATAAATGGCAAGAAACGATGAGGATTCCTGTGAAAGCTTTGACTCAGTCGCAGCTGCACCGAACAATCTTTCTGAAATTATGACAGTGAAACGATTACTCATAGCAAATCGAGTAGCAACCGAATTACCGAAGAGGAAGAGGGATACAAAGACAAAGAAGTGGAGGTATAGCTTAATTTATAATAATTTAAAGAAAACCCATTACCTTAGTCTTCCAAGAAGAAAATTGAGCTCTTGAAGTTTAATTGAAGCTTGACTTGAAGAATGGATTTGGAAGGGAGGAAGGAACCCTAACTTTGAAAATTGGGAAATTGTTCATGTGATGGTGTCAAACAGAAACAGAACTGAACCTTAACTTTTTTTTTTAGACTTGAGAAAAATGAGTGAAGTGGATTAGGGCCGGCTGGGCATTTAGGATTTAGCTTCTAATAAATTAATTTACAACTAAACCCTTTAAAATTAATAAAAAATTGTTTTAAATTTGGGTTTAATGGTAAAATCAAACAACTGAATTAACCCGTTCGGTTCATGAATACCCAGATAGGCCAGCGGGTTTTTCCAGGTCACACCGGGTCAAGACGGTTCATAGCGGGCTAATTGTCCAGACGGTCCAAAAGCTAACCCAGCCCAATCCAGACTTCGGGTCACTGGGTTGGACGGTCCGACTGTTGGATCAGGCCGGGTTTAATAACTATGTGTAAAACTAACACCTATCAACAATTTGTAGCTTGAAAATGTAGAATATTGTTAACAGCTAATGGAGAATCATGTACAAACTGTTACACAATGGATTGAATATAGCATTATTATACTCTAAAAAGTCATTAGTTGTTTCTTTGTAGAGGTATGTGCAGACATATTTGGTTAGTATTTTATTTTGTCGATTATTCTAGCTTTTACATGTTAGAATGTAAATATTGTACAGACAAGCTTTTTGTATACAGTTGCATTTATTTAATACTGCCCTTTGAAGAATGAAACTAACATTTCATCTAAAAAAGTTCCTTTTCTTTGGGTTATATTCATATAACTGTTGAATCTTGTAGTTTTTTATGATAACACAATAAATCCAAATGTGTTAGCTGATGTATCTACTTAATGTGCAGTGAAGTTTTCAATAAGAGAAAGGTTGAACATTGTAGACTCTTAAAAAAAAGTATTATCAGTGACACTAATGTAGAAGAATGCCACAAAGCCTTAGACGTTTGAGAAGCTAAAAGTTTGCAAGGAAGATGATTTGAAGCCAAAGGCAACAATTTCAGGCAAAGTTTAAAGTTAAAGAAGAATAATCAAGTGAGCATGAGAGAAGATTACTCAAGTCAAGACAGAATTTCGAAGTTGGAATAAAACTGGAAGACATTACTGGGATTAATGATCTGGAGATTAAAATGACTAGCAGCTAGAAGACAAATAGTACGGATGTGCTGAAGCGACCAACGTCGTACGGACGCGCTAGAGTTGTCAATAGCTAGCGCGACTAAAAGACAAGAAAACGGGAAAATAGTTTGAATTTCAAACTAAAACGGCTAGTTCGCTGGAGATAAGTTTAAATACTCAAATCTAATCGTTTGAGTCTAAGTTTTGGAGCATTTTTTGAAGATCAAATTAGTTACTCTCTCCAGAATTTCAAAATTCCTAAAATTCACGTTCTTACTCTCACTTGAATTTCTGTGGTTTACTTGGATATTTGTATTAGCGCTTAAAGTTTAAATCTTTAGATTGTTTTAAGCTTGATTGTGTGTATTTGAATCTTTTAGGATTGTTTTTACCTTATTCACTATGTTTATTATGTTTGTTCAAGTGTGGGTTGTGCACTTAGGGTTGTTTGAGTGTGGGTTTGCACTCGGTGTCAAAGTTTTGGGTTTGAAGCTTTGGGATTGTAAAAAGGTGTTGTGAAGATTAGTTTAACTTCACTGATAGTGGATTCTAAAATCCTTGGTGTGTGGTATCTAAGGTAGACGACGTAGGTGTGAAAGGCCGAACCTTTAGAAATTGAAGCGTCTCAATCTTCCATCCTTTCTTCAATCGTTACATTTTTATCTCTCCTTACTCTCTTTACTTTCCACTGTTCAGTTGTTAACGTCTTTATTTATTTCCTTTACGATTTCATTCGCTTTCATTTGTAGTTGTTATTTATGTGTTGCATTAGTGTCTTTAACTGCATACTCTGAACTAGTGTCTTTAACATGTTTTTCAGAGAACTCAAAAATTTCAATTAACTGCTATTCACCCCCCTCTGGCACATCAAGTAGACCAACAATAACTCCTCAAGTTAGTTCCTCCTAAAAGAATAATTTTTTTTTTCTTAAACAATGTCATATCATTATTCCTCCTCAAGAATTCATATTCTTGTTTGTGTTTTTCATATATACTAGTTTTTTGGCCCGCGTTTCGCTGCAGGGTCGAAAATTTTATGAATGGAACTTTGTGAATTTTTCTTAATCGAACATCTGGATAAAAAATAATATGAAACTAAATAGATTGTCAATCGAGATCACAAAATTTTAAAATTATTTTTTAGAATTGAAACATGAAAATTAACTTTTGAGTCTTTAATGAAAGTTGTAGGTCATAAAATTACCTTTTAATAGACACTTGAATTATTTTAATTGGATAAATAGAACAAAGAAAAAAAAATGAAGCGTTAAATCGAATAAGATAGAATTTGTAAATGACTAAATAGCATAAAATAGAAAAGTATGAGAGTAACTAATTCAAATAAGAAAATATTTCTTAATCAATATCTTGAAACATAAAAATCCCTTTTGAATCCTTCATGAAACTCGTAGATCAAATTAACTTTTGGGTTCTTCATGATAGTCAGTAACCTTTTAACCGACACTTGAATAACTTTAATAGGACAGGTGGATCGAAATGAACAAATTTAGGAAGCATTTTTTGAATTAAAACATAAAAATTTGCTTTTGAATCCTTCATGAAAGTTGTAGATCATGAAATTACCTTTTAATAGACATATGAATCAACTTAATCGAACAAATAGAACAAAGAATAAAAAAATAAATCTTAAACGTTAGATTAAGATAGAATTTGTAAAGAACTAAGTAGTATAAAGTAGAAAAATATGAGGGTCATTTCATAAATAATCCAAATAAGAAAATGTTTGTTAATGGAGATCTTAAAGCATAAAAATTCCCTTTTGAACCCTTCATGAAACTCGTAGACAAAATTTAGCTTTCGGATCCTTCATGAAAGTCGTAAATCATGCAATAACCTTTTAACTGACACTTCAATAACTTCAATCGGATATGTGGAAATAAATTATACGATATTAAATTGACCGGCAATCAAAACCACAAAATTTTGGAAGCATTTTTTAGAATCAAAACATTAAAATTGGCTTTTGAGTTCTTCATGAAAACTGTAGATCATGAAATTACCTTTTAATAGACACTTGAATCACCTTAATCAGACAAATAGAAAAAAAATATAAAAATAAAAGTCAACACGTTAAATCGTCCAACCTATTATTTTTTTAAGAGTAAAGGACTAAATAGCATAAAATATAAAAGTATGAGGATCATTAGATAAATAATCCAACAAAAAAATATTTGTTTATGGAGAATAGGACCCACAAATAGTAACTTTTTCACAAACTTCCCAAAATATCCTCAACCATCAATCAAAATAACGAAAAAATTAAACATGAAACTACCAAAATACCCCTCCTCATTTGTTCTTCAAGTCATGAGAAGCAGGGACGGATCTGCTGTGGGGGCACTGGGGTACGTGCCCCCACTCAGATCCGTATGTAGTAATAGTTTTTCACTTTTGTCCAAAGTGTGCCCACTAGGTGAAAAAAAAAAAAAAGAAAAACCTATTACTACAGCCACTTATGTAATACCCAAAGCCAAACAATAATAAAATAAAACTTAACCGGCCCCACACCACACTTTTCCTCTTCAATTAATTTGTATCTCCAACTTTTAATTTTGTTTCCCAACCATAAAAATTCTCTTGCCCCGTCCCCACTCCCATTTTCTCTACACTTTCCCTTTCCTTTCCCATTCCACCTTCCTTAAAAAATCTCTAACACATAATTTTTTTAGTAGAAGAGAATTAGAAAAACAAAAACAACAAACAACAAACAAATTAAGTGGAGAATCAACAAAAGCAATAACAAACCATTAACGAGGATGTACATTTTCATCTAGATATTTTAAGTATTGATTTATTCCATTTTTTATTATAATTTTTATAGATTATTAAAAATATATTCAATTATTCTTTGATAATTTCGTTAATGATGAAATCATTTAATTTAGATAATATTCAATTATTTTTTAATAAATTGAATATACATAATATGAATTTTAATTATCATTTGTTTAAATTAGGGGGAATTGCCTTTTTTTTAGTTATTTGAAACTATATATGATATTAATTTATTTAGTTAGATATTAAAATACTACTAAATATAGAATATATAATTAGTTAGTATTTTGCTTATAGTTATATTTGGGTATATATTTTACTGTCTAGTTGTCTTGTTCCTTTATATACTATATGAACTTTTATAATATTTGATTTAACTTTACTAGTTATGGAGAAGTTTCTTATAAAGAGGATTTAGGAGTAGTATTGATGATGAAAACATTTTGCAACGATTTCAAGCTATGAAAGCACGAAGTGAATTATTGTAATATTTTGTTATTTGATATAGAAATTATGTACTTGAATTAATTATAGGGAGAATTACACTTAGGTGTATTCAAATTGAAAATAATCAATGATTGGTGGTATAATGAAAAGTTGACAATATTTGGTGTAATGGTTATAATAATCACTTTTTGGTGTATCCGGTAGTTTTAGTTTAATATCAAAAATACCCCTCAATTAAATCGAAAAAAAAAACCCTAAGGCGATTTTGTATTTCCTTAATTTGAGAATTGGGGTTGAGCCGTCGCGGTGGTGGTTTTTAGATAAACAAGGTTTCAAGGGGTGTTCGTCGTTAGACTAAGGTTTTGACTGCTAAAGATTTCCCTTTTGTGGTGGTTTCTGCTGCTGCTAGTTCTGACTCTGCATCTCTTTCTCCATTACCATCTTCTTCATCTTATTTCAGTCGAATATCGCAACTGGACCAAGAAAACTATTGATTTTGTGGCTGCTAACTAGTGGCTCTAACCTCTTGGTATGCTTTAATTCGTGTCTAGTTTGTAGGCAAAAGGCAGAATAGGTTTTTTGGAAATTTTTCATGTTTGCATCGATGTTGTAAAACAAATTGATTATACATACATGTCAAAGAGAAGGAGTATTAGCATATGAGGCATTTTTTTTTCTTCACAAAAGCTTAAGGCACTTCAAAAATAAAAAATTATTTGATACTTTTTTTTAAAACTCCATTTCCCAAAATTACTAACATCAAAATCTTTTGTAAATACTTTAATAAAAAGAAGATGATCTGCGCAAATTGAAACACTCTAAAAACCTTCCTTGTATTATAACTTTGTTTACTATTCTCTCACTCTCTTCCAATAATAAAATCCATCATTTCCCTCAGGACAAACTTATGATAATCATGCATCGTAGTTT
>AWWV01003868.1:0-25891 GCA_001974805.1 Corchorus capsularis | reverse complement strand
TTTTTAATATTTTTTTTTGAAAAAACAGGAAAAAAAGGAAAAATGATTTTTTTTTTATTTTTATTAAAAAAACAAAAAAATTAGGGGCAAATGTGCAAATTGATCCCTGAAGTGAACTTAGTGAGCAATTGAGTCCCTGAAGTTGAGTTAATTCAGCAATTAGGTCCCTCACCCAATTTTTTTTAAAAAATATTTTTTTTAAAAAATATTTTTTTAATCAAAATGTATGACGTGACAATTGACACGTCAGCATAGTTGACGGCGTCACTACCACGTCGGACGTTTAACGGCACATTGGACGGAAACTAACGGGAATTACTTGATTGCTCGGTTAACTCGACTTGAGGGACTAAATTACATATTTCTTCACTTGGGAGATCAATTTGCTATAGTCGCATCACTTGAGGGACCAATTATGTACTTTAACCAAGTTTCTCACATTAGCAATGGAATGGCTCAAAGTCTATATATAACATAAACTTAGATTAATGCGTACAAATTACATATACAAGAATAGAAATTAATGCAGAGGGGGCCTTACGAACGTATATATGGAGGAGTATAGAAGGTGGCAGTCTAGCATCTAAATTACGGTCGTCGGTCAATACTATACAAAGTGCAAATTCTCTTTTGATTCCACTTCTTTTATAAGCTAGAATCGACAATTTTTTTGTGATAATAGTATCTTTTTTTCATGATAAGGATTAAGGACCATATATATATGTGGAGGAGATGTTGGAATTGCGAGGATGTGACTTTTCGCCCTATTTCATTCTCGTGTAGGCTTCCTCAGTTCCTAGTCAACCAAAACCCCATATTTGGTGTGGAAAACTGATCATTTTAGCCGTTGACCTAGTAGGACTAATTAATTAGGTACATGTTGAGTATATATTTAATTAGGAGCAACGAACGTCACCCTTGTAACACTTCGCAGTACCCGTTGATTGACTGTTGACTCTGCAGTACATTTACAAGATATCTATATATACACAGCAGTAGATTTACAAGATATCTATATATACAGAGAGAGAGAGAGAGAGCCAAACACATACTATATTAGAGGAGCAAATTAAAAAATGATTTGGTCAGCCAAAGATATCCTAACCATAAAACCACCTCCATTTACTTGTCTGCATATTCTTTGCTGCTTCCTCTTGGTATCACTCTTATTCATCGGTGGTACTCGTACGTTAACTCAGGTCTCAAGAAAGTTTATTAATTTCTGATCGTCTTTCGTCTATTTAATTATTTTAGTTATTATATATGATCTTAATTATATTAACATATTTATTTATTATCGGTGTTGTTGGTTTTTGTTATTAAGTTGTATTAATTTACTTATATGTTATTTGTACAAGAAGACAGTGGAGGAAGCAAAGGGCAGTCACCACCAAGTCACACTAAACATGCACCATCTAAGGGCCAGGACTATACTCCTCCTCCGGCGAGGTCGTCGACGGCGACTTCAGTAGCCAATTGCGGCAGAGGACTACCATATAGTAGATGTATGCCAGCTAACAGAAATACTCCTGCTGAATGCCGTTTTACTACATATATACGTAATTGTCACCGTGCTCTGTAATTTTTTTTTCTTTTTGAAGTCCTTTTTATGCATGGTTTACGACGGAGGTGTAGAGTTGGGCGTAGGAATTGATCCTCCTTCTGTTGGAGTTGTAATTTCTTCCAATTAAAAAAAAAATCGAGTGGAACGAAGTTGCGATATTTTGGTTCAAAAGTGTACGGATTTTTTTGGGACAATCTTTGTTGGTGTATGGGCCCAGATGGACCTAACATTTTTCAGACTTCTCAAGTCAACCCAAAGCCCAACTTTTGGGATAAGCACAATTTTACCCCATGACCAAACAAGGATCTTTTTTTTTTTCCTCTTTTTTCAAAGAAACAACAGTGGTTTAATTAAATTAAGCACATTTTAATTGGATGCTCTTGGAAACTGATTTAAGGTTAATTAATAACAAGTGGGTTAGTGCTTACACTGCAGTCAATTGTTTTAAATTTCAATATGGATTTCCATGTGAATAGATCCGTTGAATTTGAGCTTACTTAAACTCATGAATAGTTCATTGACTTTCGGCTTCGGCTTACTAATAAGCCTATTATAACTTTTAAACACATACGAGGAAAGACAAAACTGAAATAGTTATCTCTATACTCTTCTAGCAAAAAAGAAAACATCTCTATCCTAAAAAAGAAAGTAGATTGTGACTTTTTAGTAAATTTGATAGGGTAAAATATAAAAATCACAAAGATTAACTTAAGGAGAGATTAGTAAATTTAAACGAAAAAAGTGCAAGTAATATATATTCTTTATTCTTTAATATATAGTGCATGTAACTTTTCCCTTAAAATGCAGACAACAACATCTTCTTTATTTATTCATCAACTTAATTATAAAGCAGTTGATTAGCAACTGTTACATAGCTATTTGCATACATATTTAAGAGTACAGAATGCAAGCATTGTTCCACACATATTTATCTCCATAGGAAGATGTCATATATACCCACTCGCCCACAATTCAAATCCTGCAAATGAAGGAAATTTCGGATCAATTACAGCTTGAACTCAAATCTTTAATTAATTAATTAAATATAGTAACATTAGCTTGAATAATCGACAAATTAACATACTGTTCAATGGAAATTTCAATTTTCCCGGCATCTGGATCGGCTATGGCTGCAAAAGCTTCTTGGGATAAATCAATGGTGCCACGACAAGCTGGTGAAGGGCAATAGTCAACTATTTTGACCACCACCCCATCACTGCCTCTGCATGGATGAGCAACGCCTTGGTTGGTTGCGCCGGTACATGTAACTTTGTAATTTCTCCCACAAGCTGCCCCATTGCCCCAAAATGCATCACTTGCAGCCGCAATCATCACTCCATCATTTTCGAACCCATTACAAGCAGAAGCTGCATGCAATTTCATCAAACATATATAATTTATGTTTATTTTATAATTAATCTTCGATTAATTAATGTCTCCAAATAACATAATATATATATAAAAGAATATTAGAAATTAATGCAGAGGGGGCCTTACGAACGTATGGAGGAGTATAGAAGGTGGCAGTCCCTTCATCTGCAACAGCTTCCTTGGATGAGAAGCAAAGCATAAATAATGCAATTGCTATGCTGAAAAGAATAATATTCTTGCTAATAATAAAGTTAGCCATCTCTAATTTCTTCTTTTGGTGAGAAGTAAGAAGGGCAAGTGGGCAATTGATCAATTGAAAGGAATTATAATTAGTTGATGGGAATTTGTTTGAAATGCATGGCTACGAAATGAGCTTTAAGTAGAGTTTCTGTAAAAACACTGTTCTTGAGGGTTAAAAGCAAAATGCCAACTGTATTTCTTGGATTTTAAGTAGTGTACATTTTGGTATACATATATGTATAACTTTATAGTTGGATTTTAGCAACCAATCAAAGTCGTCAATAGATGTTTCACGAAATCACTCTATGCAAATTGACTCTTTTTTTTTTCTTTTCTTTTTTTTCATTATGAGCTAGTTGTAATTTAATGGAGGAATCAATCTAATTAATTATGAGTTACATCAAAGGATTGGTTCATTAAAAAATGGGGTTTGACTTATGCAATTTTTTAGGTGAAACTTATGGATCGTATTTTTGCCAAAACAAAGACTTGTGCATTATTTTAACAAAAAAAAAATAAAAGACTTGTGCATTATATATGCTTTTAAGTTTTTTTTTTTTTTAATTTTTCTTTCGAAACTAGAGAAATATGACTAATGAGGGTTTAAATGAATAAAACATTGAAATGTAAATATTATGATTTTATGTTGAGCAGCCCTTAATTCTTCGGCATATTAATTAGCACTACAAAACAAACTATAAATGTTCAACAAGGTATATGATAAGTTTTTACTTGTTAGATATATACTCGTTCAATAATAATTCCATAATTTGGATACGTCCAAAAGACCACATGCATGCTATAGTAAAAAAACTTCGATTAATTTTGAGCCATTCCTTTCTCAAAGGATGTCAATTCTAAAGCCTGCAAATTAGAAGTGATCGAAAAGTTAAAATTATATTATTATTAGATGACGCAGCAGCAAAAATTTTATTGCCCACATGGCTCATGAATTTGATCAATAGCATTTGTTTTGGGCAATAGGTTTACTCATATAATTTGTATTTTCTAACATTTGCCTTCGTAAAATTCAAAATATAATAGTTAATTAACTAAAGTATTGGAAATTATAGCCTGTGCTGTGTGTTTGGATCTTCTAATTACAATCACATTTCGGCTGCTTTATGTGAAATTCACTCATAGTATTCATTATAATTCATCGCTATAAACAGAAATAAAATGAATGGAAGAAAAGTAACTTTTCTAATGCGACTCTTGGTCTAGTGATAAGAGGCTTGGGAGTTCATTAAGAAGTTAAGGGGTTCAAACCCCACTCCTCTCCTTCATTGTAAGACAGAAAAAAAAACATAACTGTAAATAGGGAAATATGCCATATGGATTCTTAATTTGTTACTGAAGACAAAACTTATGTATTCATGAATCATTCACTTAATTTCTTGCTTAAGACCAAATTAGCTTGAAGAGCTGAATCCAAATATAAATTATTAGGAAAATTCCACATAGTCCGAAAAATTGGCATCCCATGTTATGTAGTAAAACTCCACTTAAATAGTGGTGGAACCAATCTGCTGGACCAACCGTGTAAGAACATGTCATTAGAGACCAAATTTTTCGGGTCAAATTTTCGAGTTGTATGTATAGCAAAGCTCAAATTATTATTTAAAATCAATGATTTGGATTTAGGAGGATCTTTCGGTTGTCATTTTTCAAAAAATTTTGTCCCCACAAGTAGGAGGCCTTCCGCAAATTTGTAATTTTCTGAACAATTTCTTCTACATATAAAATGGAAAACAAAAATTAGGAAAAGCAACTCATGGAGGGTTTTGTTAAGCAATGATCTAAGAGTTCTCTTCAAGGTTAGTTAAAATTATTATTGTAAGTTTTTTTATATTAATATAGTTAATAAAAATAAGTTTAATATGCATTGGAAGAATGTATGATCACTAAGAAAAAAAATGTATTCACTAATTAAGATGTTGCAAAATCCTTAACTGAGATTATTAAATTTGCATTTTGCACTTAATCTTTGTTTGATTTTGGACTTGATTGGGCCAGGTCTTCTTGAAATAGTTGGGGCCTATTGTTATTTGCTAATTTGGTTCATATTGCAGAATAAAAGTCCATATTAAGTTACCTAGGTCCATTTGAAGTGTTTGTGCCTTAAGTCCATTTGTTAATTTTGCCAACAAATATACATTTCAAATAGATGGAACAAAGATTAACTATAATTGGAAGAAACAGACAACATCCTCTGATTTATTCATTCAACTTATTATAAAATGCAGCATTTGATTGGCATTTAGCAACTACATGCTACATCCTTTTTGCATGTTGAAGGTGGAAAAATGCAAGCATATTGATATTCCACATATTTATTCATATCCCCTACTCCTAGGAAGATGTCATATATATACTTGCCCACTTCATACCCTGCAACAAATTAAGGAAATTTTGGATAAATTAATTTCATAGCAATATTGAAAGTAATAACATTTGCTTGATTAATCAATAATATTCATATATAATTATCAAATTAACTTACTGGTGATAGTAAATTTTAATTTTTCCGGCATCGGGATCGGCTATGGCCTTGAAAGCTTCTTGGGATAAATCAATGGTGCCTGCACAACCTGATGGACAGTAATCAACTATTTTCACCACCACATGATCTTTGCCTCTGCATGGATGAGGAGACTCATTGGTTGCACCAATACATTTAACTTTGTATTTTTTGCCACAAGCTGCTCCGCCATCCCAAATTGCATCACTTGCAGCCGCAATCATCACTCCATTTATTTTTTTGTCCCCATAACAAGCTGATGCTGCAATTTCATCCAACATATATATCTAATTAGATGAGCATGACCATGTTTTCCTACATATATGTCTGATCGATATTGAAGTTGGTAAGAATAACACATCAAATGTTTCAAATGTTTCCCTAAAGACATGCCTAGATTCGAGTTCCTACGTAAACAAGACTGCATTGGGTTCTTATTTTACATTAATTTACTCCAAAATATTCAATAATAATATAGTAAGGCTTAGTTTGGTATTGAGGTTGCAGTTTGAAAAGCTTGGTTTGCAAAAAGTGCTTTTGAGAAGTGCTTTTTTAAATTGCAGTAGAAAAATGTAAATAATGTTTGGTATTGTTGTGAAAAAATGGGGTTGAAGGATAAATTGTCTAAAAAGGATATACTAATTAAAAAGGAAAGAAAAAATAATTAGAGGATTTTAGTCATTTAATGTCCAAAAGCACTTTTGAAACGCAAAAGCACCTAAGGATTAGCTTCTCGGGTTGACTTGGCTTTTGCGTTCAAAATCAGCTTTTGACACAAACCATGATTTATTTGGTATTGCGTTTTGGTTCAAAAGCACCTTTTTCACCTCCAAACGCAATACCAAATCAGACCTAAGTTGCATTTCGAGGGTGAATCAAGAAAAAACAATAGAAATAGGAATTATTAATGTCTCCAAATTACACGCTCTAAAAGAATAGGAATTAATGCAGAAAAGGGGCTTACGTTCGTATGGAGGTTCATAGAAGGTGGCAGTCCCTTTATGTGCAGCAACTTCCCTAGAAGAGAGGCAGAGCATAAATATGGCAATGGCAATGCAGAAAACAATATTTTTGCTGAAGTTAACCATCTTTAGTTCCTTCTTTTTGTACGTAGAAATTAACTAAAGGAGCAACTTAATTAATCGAAGGAACTAATTGATGATGGGAAGTTGTGAAATACAGGGCTATCAAATGAGCTTTAAATAGAGATATCTGTGAAAATACTGCCCTTGAGGGTTAAAAGCAATATGCCAATTGCATTTCTAGGAATTTACGTATATCTGTAACTTTATTGTTGGATTTTAATTTTTAGCAACCGATTAAAGTCGATATAGAAGTTTCACGAAATTAAGCTCTGTGCAAATTGACTTTTTCATTTTTATTTTTTTTTAATATTGATTCGACCACTTACTTAACTATATATACTCCTCAAAAAAAACTATATATATATGATATATGGGTTTTTTTTTAATATGAGAAAATATGTCTATGGAGGTTTAATAGAAAATGAATCAATTTATCATGGGCTACTTGATTTGGACTTATTCATTAGACATTTTAAATTATTTTTAAAAAAAAAAATATTTCAAGATAAGAGAAATAGGAGATATATGGATGTAAAATTTATTTTGGTATAAACACAAGTCCATACTTGTGTTAATGGTATGTATGATCAATCTTAATCTTGTTCGAATTGCATCGGTCGATTATAGAGATTAATTTTTTCCAACAATAATTTTTTTCATTCACTACCCGAACATGTTTAAAAGAAATCAGTAATATATATACTAGTATATATTATTCTTGTAACAACCCATTGTTTGTTACTAAAATGTAATTATATACTTTAAGTTGGATGATGCTTAACACAAATCCAAGAATCTTTCTCTTACATAAATTTTGTGGTAGTACTTGAAAGTTGAAAATGTAAACTTTCGACATGATTTATATAGTAATAGTACTTAAAAAATAAATTTTCGATAAGGCATATGATGAGTTGTTTTGCTAGTGATATATAAAAACTTCGATTAATTGGAGCCATTCGTTTCTCCAAAGTTGTCAATTCTAACGGCAAATCAAAAGTAAATAATCAATGGTTATTAGATTTAGATGACGGGGCAACAGAAATTATATTCCCTACATTGCTCAAGAATTTGATCAACATTAATTGTATTTGCATTGGGCAATATTTGACTCGGATAATTTGTATTTTGTGAAAGCTGCCTTCGTAAAATTTAAAATAGAACAATTATTATTAATAAACTAACTAGAGAATATGGGGAATATATTGTATTCATCGCAATTTATGAATATTTATATTCATAAAAATGAATTTGACGAAGTAACCAAAATATGTCCTTTTCTTAAAACTCGACACTTTTCGAATTCAAAGCATAATTATAAAGTAGGAGAATATGCCATGGGTTGTAATTGGTAATGAAGACAAAACTTAAGTATCCATGATTCTCACTTAATTCTTGTTTAATAGCAAATTAGCTTAAGTTAATCCAAAATGAGTTCACTATTAAAATCACTGATTTTGATTTCGATTTTGGAAGATCTTTTCGTTTGTCATTTTCCAAAATCAGTGTGCCCATAATCCGGTCCTTCCAAAAATTTGTCATTTTCTCAAGATTTTCTTGTGCATATAAAAAAAGAAAACAAAATTATGAAAAGCAAGTTGGTTATATTATTATTACTAGTATTACATAGGAGAAATGTTATTTGTTTCGTTTCGTCAATTTATTAACCCTTTTTTTTCCTTTTAAAGAAGTACAAATTCATCAATAATAAATTCCTAGCATAAATGTCTAAATTGTCCGCCTTTTTAAAACTTATTTTCATATGGACTTTGCTACACGTCCCTCCATTTTGTCACACACAATATTCCCTCCTGATGTGTCTATCATACGTCAGGCCACATGTCATCATTTTATTGGTTTCAATACACCATTTATAAATTTTAATTTTTCTAACCCTTAAAATTAAATTTTAATTTTAATTTGGGCTAAACTTAGTGAATTAATTATATATTTTATTTCTAAAACCCTATAACAATATTATTAATTATGGAATTTACCCTTGAAATAAAAAAAATTAATTTGGGGCTAAACTCAGTGAAATTAGTTTTGTATTTTATTTCTAAAACCCTATAACAATAAATTATTAATTTTGAAATTTACCCTTAAAATAAAAATAAAATTTTAATTTGGGGCTAAACTTAGTGAAATTAAGGCTAAACTTAATAAAAAGAATAAAAATAAAAAATAAAAAAGAAAGAGAGAAGACACGTGGCCTAATATGTGATGAACACATTAAAAGGGAGCATTGTGTGTGGCAAAATAGAGGGGCAAGAAATATTATTGTTTTCATATAATGTGCCACTAAATTTGTGCGATATTAGGTGGCATAATTTGATCAGGCAAAAAGCTTTTTTCCACTACATATATATTTACTATAACTTTTATTTTATGCTTAGAAAGGTTGGGTTTTCAAATCGTCACGTTGCCACAAGCTCTTCTAATGGTAAGAACACTTCATGATTGTTCAAAATTGATATTGATACTAATTAAGACTGAACAAATAAGCGAAAAAAAAGCGATACCAAATCGAACATAATTGCCCTATGTGTTGATGTCTTATCAAAGATGGGTTGCTCGCTGGATGAGGATTATGTTGTTTTCCGTCAGCCACCTGTGGAGGTGAAAGGGGTTTTACAAGCAGATAGTCTTGGAGTAGCTTATCCTAGAGGCTTTAAACTGTAATTTTATTTCTTTCAGGATTTCACCAAAAAAAAAAATCACCGGAAAAACTTTAAATTCTTTATTTTAAATTATTAAAACAAATATTTTTCTTTTATCTTTGCGACTTTGCCCCCTTCTTTGAAGATTAAAAAAAAAAACTATTTTGTAATTGTGCTTTTGTAAAAGTGAAAGTGGGAGGATATTTAGGGAAAAAAATATAATTAGTCAAATACAAATTCGACCTCTAATTGATGGTTGCAATAACTTTTGACGAGCCAAATCCCTAATTAAGATTATTACGTTATATATTATACATACTTTAAATTTGAGGTAAATGCATTAATTATTTGGAAGTTACCATATACCAAAAGCTATTACCATTTAAATAGCTAGCTTGCATTCTTCCTGTCTATAATTCTATAGAAAATATAATTACCAAATATATACTTTAGAAGAAACATCCAAGTTTCATCAACATTACAACAACCAAATTAATGGCTCCTCGTTTGGCTTTTCTATTACTAGTTTTGGCCTCTCTTCTAGCTTTTCATGAATGTAATTTTCTATTTCTTATTTTTCGTATCAAAATTTTCTCAATTTGTTTCTAATGGAGCAACCCAATTTGATATTGAATTACAGGCAGTAGAAGCATGGATGGTCATGGAGGCAACAGAAAATTAATGGGGTTGGAAGGGGAAATATCACCTGCAGCAGGGATGTTGAAGATAAAGCTGCGACAATGCGCTCATAAACTATGCTTAGGCAGCTTATTGAAGCAGTGTTGGTGTTGCATTACAGACCCTAAGGGTAGATGTTATGCAACAAGAGATTCATGTGAAGCTGTTTGTCCAATTCCATAGCTTCAACCCCTTTCTCTAGTTGTTTACATGAATGAACCATGCATCTACTTTTTGTTTTTTCTCTCAATAAATATGAATAATTAAGATCTCGGGGCGGCCGGAATGAAATTTTGATCATATTCAGAATGTGACATTCATAAGTTTTTGCCTCTTGATCAATTGCTGCCTATGAATTTAAAAAAAAAAAGAAAAAAGTGATACCAAATCCAACATATAATAATTGTTCTAAGAATTAAAAAAAAAAAAAGGCTAATTCGAGAACTTATTGATCGCCCATGGAAGTGTTCTATCAAGCATGTCTATAGCGAGGCAAACACATGTGCTGACTGGCTGGCCACTCACTTCGATCATCTCACTTTGGGTCTCCATATCGTCACCACTCCTCCTTCGGAACTCTCATCACTGCTAGCAGCTGATGCCCTAGAAATAGTCTGGCCAAGGGCCATATGATTTTACTTTAGTATTTTCTGTTCTTTCCCTTCATATATATATATATATAAAAAAAGGCTAATTGTTCAATTTAAGGCAAAACGTTTCAATTTGTTTAGGCCTAATTTGGGATAAAATCTTTTTTTCTTAAGAGAGCTAAAATCTTTTAATTTGGTTGACTGGGGTAAAACGTTTCAAAACAGGTTCAATTTTGGACAATCATTAAAAATGGTCACCTTCTTTTGCCCCATTACCCTAAATAATTCCACAAAGTTATGTCCCTATTTGACATATTGTCTCGAATTGAATCAATTTTGAAACATTTTGCCTCAATCAATCAAATTAAAATGTTCTATCCCAAATTAAGCCTTAATTAAAACTTTTTGCCATGAATAGAGCAATTAGCCTTAAAAATCACCAAAAAACTTTAAATTAGGACATTAATTTACAGGGTATAAATCCCTAAATTAGGACATTAATTTCTTAGGAGTTTTAGTAATTATAGAAAAATAAAATAAAATTGTTACAATTTTATGTTAGTCGGGATCATGTATGACATGGTGAAACCAGTTTATGTAATGATTTTTAAAAGAAGTAGAGATATGATCTACTTACTATAAAACTATACAATCAGAAAAAATGGGTTTATAAATAGCTAATTACATTCTTCTAGTTTATAATTCTATTTAAAAACCAAATAATTTAGAAGAAACATTCAAGTTTCATGAACATGATAGCAACCAAATTAATGGTTCCTCGTTTGGCTTTTCTATTGCTAGTTTTTGCCTCTCTTCTAGCCTTTCATGAATGTACACTATTTCATGTTTTTTTCACTCCCCACTTTCTATTTTTCATATCCAATTTTCATATTAATCATGAAACAATTTGTTTCTAATCGGTGCACCCTTTGATTTTGAACAGGCAGTAGTAGAAGCATCAATGGTGGAAACAGAAAAATGGAGCTGGGAGGGAAAATGTCAGCAGGCATGAAAATAACACTGGGAGCATGCAGTCATAAAATATGCTTCGGAAGCTTATTCAAGGAGTGTTGGTGTTGCATAACAGACCCTAAATGTTATACAACAAAAGAAGCATGTGAAGCTGTTTGTGCCCTTGGACCGCCTCTTGATCTTTCTATTCCATAGCTTCAATGGCTCTTCTTTGTTTACAATTACTTACATGAATTAATGAACCGTGTAGTTTTTCTCTCAATAAACATGAATAAGATACGGCCGGAATTATGAAATTTTGTTATTCAGAAATCAGAATGTGTCATTTCATAAGTTTTCGCCTCTTCAATTGCTGCCTATGAAGTTTAAGTTCCAAATGTACTATATATTAATTTCTAGCATAAATGTCTAAAATAGAACTTACTTTTACAAAATGTGCCACTAAATTTGTGCAACTGCAATAATAGGTGGCATAATTTGATCAGAGCAAAAAGCTTTTTCCCACTACATATATGTATATCTATACACTATAATTTTATGCTTAGAAAGGTTGGGTTTTCAAATCCACACGTTTGCCACAAGTTCTTCTATAGACTAATGGTATAAAGTGTACACTTTTTTGTCATGATTGTTCAAAGTGTACAGTACACTAATGCTCCTACTTGACAGATTGCCTCGAATTCAACCAATTATTTGAGGTAAATGCAGTAGTCGATCGTAGCTTAATTATTTGGAAGTTAACGTATACCCAAAGCTATATATTTCCATAAAAAAAAGCATAGATATGATATCCTAATTACTAAATCTATAAACTATCAGCAAAAAAAGGGTTTTAAATAGCTTGCAGCATTCTTATTGTTTATAATATTGTAGAAAACCAAACAATTTAAAATTAAGAAGCATTTTCAAGTTTCATCAACATGATCATAGCAACCAAGTTAATGGCTCCTCGTTTGGCTTTTATATTACTAGTTTTTGCCTCTCTTCTAGCTTTTCATGAATGTTAGTACACCATTTCTTTTCTTTTTAAAAAAAAAATTTTAATTTTTCATAATTAATCTTGAAACAATAATATATTTGTTTCTAATGGAGCACCCATTATATTGATTTTGAACAGGTAGTAGAAGCATGGAAGAAGATGGCAACAGAAAAATGGGCATAAAAATAACGATAGGACCATGCCTTCCTTATAGATGCGGTTGGTTCGTCAGGAAGATGTGTTGGTGTTGCATAAATGAGCCTGATCAATGTTTGTTTACAAGACAAGATTGTGAAGCCGAAGGTGTTTGTCCCTCTGAGTCTGGACCCAGTACTCCTCATCTTGCATATGATCCATTTCCATGCACTTGTTAATTACATGAATCAACCATGTACTTAATTTTTCTCTCAATAAACATGAATAAGATCACGGTCGATCGGAATTAATTTTTGTTATTCAGAATGTTTCAATATTTCTTATGTTTTTTTGCCTCTTATGAAATTTCTTATGAAATTTTGTTATGTTTGAATGAGATTGCTGCCATATGAAGTTTTAAGTTCCAAAAATGTGAAAACTACGTATGCAAACTGCAGACTGAGCAGGTTTCTGATATTTAAGATCTCTAAAATAAAGTGGGAGAATCTAAGGAAAAATAAATAGACTAAATAATTTAGTCAAATTATAAATATTTAATTTTTTAAGAAGTATTGCTATATGACCCTCCAACTTGACCCTCCTGAAGTGTTATCAGAAAACTTATCATAATTTCTAAAACCTTATTTAATAATAGCCTAAAATCAAGAGATTTACCTTCAAACTGTCCATATTTATAACTAGGGACTAAACCTGAATTTAATTTATTTCTTTAATTATTAGGAGGGTAAGTTGGAGGGTCAAAAATTGGAGGGTTAATTAAAAATAATTATCCTTTTTTAAATTTGAAGTAAATGCCCTCCTGGCTTATTTGGAAGTTATTTTTTCTGTTTATGAGATAATAACCAAAGCCATTTCCATAAGGAAAAAAGGGGAAAAAAGAAAGAAAGTAAAGATATGATCTCCTTACTAAAATCTGAACCATATATCAGTAAATAAAGGGTTTTAAATAGTTTGGATTCTTTCTATATATTAATTCTGTATAAAACCAAAAAAATTTAGAAGAAACATTCAAGTTTTCAACATGATAGCAACCAATTCAATGGCTACTCGTTTGGCTTTTCTATTACTAGTTTTTGCCTCCCTTCTAGCTTTTCATGAATGTTAGTATAACACTACTTCAATTATCAAGCATATATATATATATATGTTTCTATTTTTTTTTTAAATTTTCATATCCAAATTTGATTATATTGGAACAATTATTTCTTTGTTTCTAATGATTTTGAACAGGTAGTGGAAGCATTGATGGCAACAGAAAAATGGGGTTTGATGGAAATGGAATCACATCAACTGGCAGCAAAATAACGCTAGGACCATGCAGTAAAAATTTTTGCCGCTTCTCAACTGAGTGTTGGTGCTGCATAACAACGCCAGACTGTTATAAAACAAGACAAGACTGTGAATCTGTTTGTCCCCTCGGACCGCCTCGTGATCTCGGAATTCCATAGCTTCCCATGCTCATCAATGGCTGTCCTGTTCTCCAGTTATTTCAAAGAACCCTCTAGTTTTTCTCTCAATAAACATGAATAAGAAACGGCCAATATGAATTCTTGTTAAGATTTTTGCATTTGAATTGCTAATAGATAAAAAAGCTATGTATGAAAACTTGCAGAGCAGGCTGTAATATACTTTTAGCTGCCTCTTTCTGATATATATATTAAAGAACTCAATAATAAAGGGTTTTACAACAAAATTTATAAAAATCAAGGCAAGAAGATCAAGGGGGCCTCTTTTTCCAAATGAAAAGTTTTCAAGTGATTTTTTACACCTTTGACTCCATTCCCCTCATAAACATCTATACAAGCAGATAGGGATGGAATTCCTGTGGGAATGTGGATAGTATACAAGAATTTTGAAATGCTAATCAAGTTAAAAATGAAGTTGGTTAGAAATGATTGGCAGAACATGCTTTCAATTGAGTCAAGAATCATCGAAAAGTCCGAGCAAACCATGCAGTAGTTCTTGACTGCAGATGTGCACCAGCAGGATGATGGGAAAAACTGCTGCTAATGTCCAATGACATGCATATATTTTCTCAGTTTCGATTTGTCTGTCCGAGGAGGGTGGAGCAGTCGCTACGAATCTGAGATAGGTTTGGCCTGGAAGAACTTGGCTACGGCCTGATAGAGATTTTCTTCCTCAAACGGCTTTGAGACATATCCGTCCATTCCACATTTGAGGCACTCGTCGTAGGTGGCATGAATTACATCAGCTGTCATGGCTAATATAGGCACATGCCACTCACCCTTTCTTGCAGACCCTTCTTCGACACATCCATTCATCTGTTCATTTGCCTGACTCTCCATCATTCGAATTCTACGGGTTGCTTCAAACCTGAAATAAAAGTTGATGATATTAAATTCCGGTCCATATCATCTTTACACAATGAGTACTATTCAAATTTAAGACAGACAAGATATACATACCCATCCATTTCTGGCATCTGAATGTCCATGAAGCAAGCATCAAAACTGTGTGGTAGCTGAAGCAACTTCAGTGCAGCTTTTCCGCTGTCAGCACATTCTACAGCAGCTCCGAACTTCTTCAATGCACCAGCAGCAACTCTACGGTTTACCATATTGTCATCAACTACTAATATTTTCTTTCCACAGAGTAGGCTCCGTAGGACTGAAGATCCATTTAGCATGTTCCCCGGCTGCCTCTTCTTCCCTATCCCCAACACCTGTTGAAGACAAGCAGCCACCATACTTGCCCTCATAGGTTTCATTATCGTGGTATCTGCAAAACCTGCTGCCTTTGCTTTCTCAAGTTCAGCATTCGTAATATTTGTTGCAAGAAGGATCAACTTAGGCAACTTGAACACATGTCCATTCTGTTTCCAGTCCAACATCCATAAGCTCAAACCACCATCCTCGCCAGAAAGCCATGAATCCTTCTCGACAAGAATTATATCCGGCTGCATTTTACTTCTGCAAGTAATTCTCCAAGTTAGACACCATAAGATGGATAGAAGGTAGCATGGTGTTGTCAGCAGATGATATATTAATGGTGTCCTTCTTATAGCAGTTTGATGGTTTATGTAGATTTCCAAAGGCCATTTCCTAACATTTCTACATTAATCATAATCAAAACAAGTTCTTAGCACTCACGAAGTATCATATTGGGGAATCAAGGAAAGCATTGACCTAACTATAATTTTATTAATAACAAGTCTTGTTATTAATAAAATTTGCCCTTCAAAAAAAAATAGGAAAGCATTGACCTAACTATAATTTTATTTCACTTCTAGAGGATGAGGACTCTTAAATTATTTGCCTAAAATACCGTCCATCCTAGAAAACCCTCCTTCAACCCCGCAAAATGTGGGTGCAAGTTCTTGTCCAACCAAGAAAAGCTAGGAATCCCAGATAAGCTTGGGTATTGATAGATCAAACGTGACTCTCAGACAGTCTACAAAGTTGTTAAACATAAAACGGATCAAAGTTACTTCCATGTGAACAAGATAAGCCATCACTAGGAGGGTTCACCTGAAGAAACGGATAGAAGTGTCCAAGAAAGGAGTGACCATTGAGTCATCATGCAGATAATGGCGAAAAACATAATTTTACCATTATTTACTAGTATTCTCCCAATAATGATAATTCAAGAAAAAAATTCCACTTACCCGTGTGAAGAACCATTTTTTCCACTTGAAGAAGCTGCTATCTTGACACTACTTGCAACTTCAACCAGTATACCAAGCCGCTTCAAGTGGTATTTGGTCACAGCAGCTCTAACTGGTTTGCTGTCAACTACAACTGCTTTCAGTCCTCTAAAATTAGAAGGAAGATCTTCGGCTTTAGATTTTTTTGTATCAGTAAATGAAGTTTTTTTACACCTCCCAAAAACAGCTGTGAATGAAAATGTGCTTCCAACTTGCGGCCGGCTAATGAAGCTTATGTGACCACCCATTAGTTCAACCAAACACTTTGTAATACTCAAGCCTATACCAGTTCCACCATAATTCCTGGAGGTTGAGCTATCAGCCTGCATAAATGGCATGAAAACTCTATCCTGGGCTATTAAAGGGATCCCAATGCCAGTATCCTCCACAGATACCATCAACGTGACATTCTCGGAAGTTTCATCAGCGACGGTCATGTTTATTGATGCATCATATCTTGATTCTTCATCGGCAACTAAATGCTTAAAGGAATCCCAACTGTTCCGCTCATCAGCTGCTTCATAACCACTTAAGGTTTTAAACTGGCGTGCACCTGGTTTTAGCACACCTTCCTCTGACCCTCCATTTAAACAAGTTTCAGCTTTTGCATCTACAGCCGGCTTTGTGCTTTCAGCCAGATGGACTTTAACAAATATATGTCCTCGTTCAGTGAACTGTCAAACACTCAATTTAAATGACCAAAAACTTATTAGAAAGAAATTTTATGAGGACAATAATCACATAGCAGAAATTAAACTTAATTAACATAACATGATATCATAAAGTTTCTTTTGGGACAAGGTATAGAACCTCCACCAACTAAGTAGATAGCAATCTAAGTAAAGGGTTCTGGGGCAAACTAGTACATAACACCTAAATGAATGAGAAAGAAATGAAGGTTGAGCAACACACTTACCTTGACAGAGTTCCCAACAAGATTTGTAATGATCTGTCTGAATCTTCCTGGGTCTCCCTTGACCAGTTCTGGAACTTTATCAGAAACAAAGACTGACAACTTCACTTCCCAAACAATTACACCATATTTGGATAATTCGTGATGAATCAGGAAGACCACCATTTATTGATGTCAGACACCCAACAAGACAGAGAAAGGAGAAGGGGAAAAAAAAAAGAAAAAGCATCAAATTAGTTCAAGCATTATAGACAATAAGGTTTTTACTTTTGATCATAGGCATCCCTGTATGCTTATGGCCTATAAGATTGTCTAAAATATAAAAACATGCTTAAAAACAAAGCACTAGGTTGTCAATTAATTTTATCAGAACTTACCTCAACACCTTTATTTCTAGACTTCTCAGAAAATAAAGAGAGGACATCATCTAGGATAGATCGAAGGTCGAATGGGACAGCTTCCAGCTCCAACTTTCCAGCTTCGATTTTTGCCCGGTCAAGCACCTCATTTATCAATGCTATTAGTGCCTTTCCACAAACTTGAGCAGTCTGAGCATAATCCCTTTGTGTTGAACTCAAATCTGTATCTAATAGCAAAGCAAGCATCCCTGCGATCATTCAAAGAGTCATCAGAACTTTGCAGGAAACTCTATGTTGTTGAATTCATGTTTTACAGAGAAACTTAAAGGAGATATCTGCAACATACCAAGGATGCCATTCATGGGAGTCCTGATTTCATGAGAAACTGTTGCCAGGAACTGGTGCAGAGACAACAAGCATACTCTAGTTATAATTAGGTTTAGCTTGGAATGAATGGTTAATTTTGTCTTAATAGATATATGTCGAAAACCATACCTGAGATTTGGCAACATCAGCAGCTTCTGCTTTAACCTTCAGTTCTTGCATTTTATGGAAATCATCTTCAACTTTAACTATGTGATTTGCCGCAGTAAATAAGATATAGCCAACTAATAAGCCTATCACAAAGAATAAGAATGCGGTGGTCAGGGCGGACCAGGATGTTGGTGCCTTCTGATGATATCTGCTCAGAATGCAAAATGGTAAGTGCTTGCACAAACAACTGCAGTCATTTTATCTACCTTGTGAAATAATTAGTTAGCAATACACTTACCTACATGTCATTTGATGCTTCCTAAAAGGATCTCCAAAATCAAGCTTGCTCACATGCAACAGGGCCATGTCACCATCTTGATTTTCATGGCCATACATGATCAGGTGATCTGAAGAGTTAGTAATATCATACACATTAACCAGAATTGCCTGATTTCCATCAAGTTGGCCAAGTAAATTTTCCACAAGAGACTCCACATCAAAGGCTCCACCAAGGTATCTGTGTTCATTAAAAGACAAAAAACCCTATGATGTCAACATTAAGAAATGCACTAACTTTAATAACTTAAGGTCTAGTTAGATAGGAAACAAAGAAGTATTTTGTTCATAAGAAAATTTCACATTAATGAATGTTCAGTTCAAAAACATGAGAATATGGAAATGTTAAAAATGCTAGGTTATGTAAGTAGTGGAAAAGAGTGCTTTGGGTGGCACCAGCAGAAGTGCTAGAAACAGTATCAAGCCATGAAGCACCACATTGCTGATAGTGATAAAAATGAAACAGCAATAGTTTACAGCAGGGGCCATGAAAAAATGGTGATGTCAGCAGAACTGTGATATGGTCATAAAGCAGGACTACCTAATTAACTTATTATATAGGGGTCACTTTGGACAATTGCTGCATCAATGGTTGTGCTCTCCACACTCCAGTAGGCGAAAAAGCCATGATGATTTAAGATAGTCTACTAGGAAAAGAACAGTACATTTTCTGCTTAACTTTATATATCTTCTATAACTATCTCCCGCACAAATCAAATCAACGAAAGTGTAAACGCTTTAGTTTGAAATGTGCATTCTAATTAATAAAACTGCCGCTGCAATACTCTGCTAAGTTTTTCATCATCCTGTTGTGCTTTCAACTTGACCAGTATACAAATTTATGTCAAATATATAGTATTCAATAGCTCTAGTAGGCAAAAGCTTACAGCTAAGACCAAACAAAAAAAAAGTTTCAAACAAAAACTTTTCATTCCAGTTGCAAAGACAAGCTCTATAACTTACCCTGCAGTTGCTTCAATGCGCTCTTCCACAGTCGGTTTTGGGGGAAGCTTGGATTTGTACACAGGGAATGTCAACACAACACCAAGATGATGAGAACCCAATAGCCTGAAGGGGCTTGTTAGAACAGCTTTCCCTGTAGCCCTAGCCCTCAAGATGTTTTCTCGGTCCTCCTGCATAATGCAACATGGACATGAGCATTCCAGTCAAACACTGAATTTAAATATCAGGCTACATGTAAAACTCAAAAACTATAAGCTTATTACTGTCAGTAGTAAATGAAATACCTCCCCTGACATCATGTCAAGTGATTCAATGTAAGAAACAGTTTCTTGAGAGAATATCACAGGAGCATATTCATCTCGAATGGGAGAAGGTTCCCTTTCCATTGTCTTTATTGTCCAGCCATGCTGCCTCTCAAATTTCTCCCTCTCTGAATGAACCACTCTTTCTGCATAGGCCACTCCACTAAGCAACGGCCTCTCAAATGAAGTTCTAGCAGTGTACTCCGCAAATGTCTCCTGCATTTCTTGCAAAAAACCATAACCCAAATTAAACAATTGGAAGAAGCAATAATCTAAGGTGACATGTTTAATTTAGTAAGTAAAAAGATAAACAAGATAATTATTTGATTATTTCACCATCTACAATTTCCAATAAAACAAAGATCACGTAGACTAAAGTTTTCTCAAGGCTATTTTTCCACCAAAATACTAGCAAATGTAAAACTAAAAATCAAATTGAAAATTTTTCCAAATTTCCCAACTTTACAACTCTCACCACAGAAACCATATAGAGCTCCAACAATTCCACCAACAAGAAGAACAACAAGGTTAAAATTCAGGAAGAAGAAGCACAAACCTGATCAATAGCAGATGGATTCTTTAAGTAATGGAAAGTAGAGACAAGAATGGCCAGGGCATGAACATGGTTAACACTAACACTGAATTGATCCTGCAACATTCTTGCCCTCTGATCACACATGCTACTCAAAACTTCCTCTCTTCTTACTTTATTTTCATCATCCATAGATTTGTACCATCTTATGCTTATAATAGCCACAAAAATTACCCAAAGCAGCAGAAATTTGGGTAACCAAGCCCTCTTGGACTGAATTACTGTGTACCCTCTTTTGGTCCCCATTTGTTCATTCACTTTGACAGCCACTGAGTGGTGGTGGCTCTGCTGAAACTTGAGACCCATCAGCAAAATCAGGAGACTATCTCAACTTGTTTCTCAATTTCTTCTTGTTTTCCTTCTTCTTCTTCTTCTTTTTCTATGTTTGATACCCAATACTTCATATCTGAGCTAGAAGAAGCCCCCAAGAAAACATGCATACACTATAAATAAAGCAACTTTCTTTAACAAATAGGGTACCTGGCTGCTAAGCTAAAACTCTAAGTTAATTTATCATTATAGCATTGTTTTGCGCAAATCAATAACCAAAAAAGTTTGAAAAACAAATACTACTACTACAACAAGCTTCAACAGAAGAGAGGAGAAGAAAGAGACCCAGAACTCAAAAAAGAGAGAACTTTTCAATTCTCAGAGACAAGCATGGCTCTCAAAAGATGTAAAACAGCTCAAATTCCAAAGATATCTCATTATCTCTCTCTACAGAGAAATGGGTTATCTCTCTCTCTTTTTTCTTCTTCCTTCTTCTCTTGTCAAATAAAAAAATGGGATTTTTCACAGAGAAAAAACACTAATCATGTTCTCTTCCAAGCGTGAAAGTGTTGTTTTAGTTTAAGACAACAAAGACAAAGAAGAGCACGTTCACTGTTTTTCTTCTATATTAAAATCGAATTCTGCAGATTGACCAACAAACACTCACAGCAAAGCACAACAAAGCAAAGACCAAAATCAAAAGGAAAAGGAAAAAGAAAGTGAAAGATCTTTGGAGTAAGAAATGGGGTCATTTAAAAAACTATGAAAAGAAACAATGTTTTACCTGTACACGAAGTAGAGATGGTATAGTACATTGAACAATAGTGAAAAAGAAAATGGAGGGGAAAAAAATTTTGTACTAAATTTTCTTTTTCCTTGGTCCTCCTTTGATCTGAGGGCTTCCCTTTTTTTTATTTTGTTTTTGTAAGAAATTTAATTAATTTTATATTGTTGCAGTAATAGTTTATGCACTTTTTTAATGTTTCCAACTTTCTTCTTTGCTTTTTAAAGTAAAACTGAATCGAATTTTTAGGATTTTTGCAGATACGCTGTTGTCTCCCTCTAGACAAAACCCACATAAATTAAACCTTTCTCTCTCTTATACTTTCCCTCTCCTCACCTTCTCCTTCCTTTCTTGTTTTTTCTATATATTTTTTTGTTTTAGTTTTTTTTTTCCCGAAGAAAGTATTTTTTATTATTATAGTCATAACTTGTACAAATTTCTCCCCCATATTTTGTCCCCTCCCTTATATTTTTATTTGTTATAAAATTATATAAGGACTCTCCATCACACTAAACCCAATAATATTAGCACATATGATCATGTAAATAAATTGGAAAGTAAATCAAATGAATTAATAAGAAGAATCATGTCAAGAGAGATTATGTGGAAGTTGCCTTAAAATTTAATTGGAAGCTTTTTTTGAGATTTTCTTACCATTAGAATGAAAACATGATTTACAAGTTAGGATATTTCGCATTAATTGTAAAGGGATTCCTCTATTATAAGAAGGGAGTCGCCCTACTTCATCTATACTCACTCACAACTTATCTCGGACGTATTCTCTCATCTCTCTAGTAATAAGATTCTCTCAATTTTCTGTTCTTAATGTTATTCTTTAGTTTCATGACATTATTCAACTTTTTCTTCTATTTTTGCCACCAATTAGCTTATAATAATTCATCTTGATCATAAATAGAATTTAGGTACTATTAGTAGCTTGCAATGACTCCTCAAAGATATTTACAATGATATTTAAGAAACTCCAAGTCTCGTTAATTATAATATTGATTTTGATTTTTGAGTCATGTGATCGATAAAGGTTTACGTAGTTTCTTTCATTTGTGATTTAATGTGATCAATTTCTAATTTGTAAGACTAAAAAGAAAAAATCAAAAGATTTTTATCCAAGAAAAATTGTCAATTTATTGTTTTCTTATACTAATAATAATAATTAGATTATTATCAAACATTGAATTTTGATTGTTGAAATTAAGAACTAAATTATACTTTATTAATAAATTGACATTTGTAAGATATGATTTTATATAATGTCTTGAACATAAAAATTAAATCAAATTGTGAGATGTCATTAAGAAATATATTGTGTCATTTTATATGGATTCGTTATATGATAATGTGATGTGTCATTAAAATTTATCATGTTACTACAAATCATATGGATTTTTTTAATTAAAAGAGGAAATTGGTTAGCATAGAATAATCTATAAAAAGAAATGAATAAAGTGAATTAAGAAAAGGGTGGAAGGGATTATAAAAAAAGAAGGATGTTAATTAATTTATTCTAATGGAGCAAGAAATGGTGAACTAGGGGATTGACTTGAAAAGTAGACCAAAGGGTTCATTCAACATGTGCTTTGATTGTGTTTTTGATTTCTTTGAAATATGAAATTATGGGTTTGCTTTTCTCTCTCTATGTGGATTTGGAAGGATGAATTGAGGAAAAGAAACGAAATGTGGAAGAGAAAGAGAAATAAATACTTAGAAAAAACAAGAAATAAAAAAAGAATCCAAAACATAAATTAATATACAATTTATTTATTAAAAATCAAATATATAAATATAAAATAAAAGAGGGTGGGGGGTCTGTAAATCACCATCAAATATCTTTGAGATAACGACATCGCGACAAGCCATGGATCTCATTCCCTCTTCATTGACATCACACCCCTTCCTCTCTTCAGTCTTTCCCTATTTTTTCAATTTGCCCCCTTCTTCAATTTTCAGTTTTACACTTTCCCCCCAATATTTTTCTTTCTTTTCTTTTTGGGATTTATATTTCTGACATAAAAGATTTCAAGAAAGTCAATCGAGTTTAATTTGAGAGGGTAATTGTGAAGTTTCATTTGCGAGGACTCGAAATAGAATGGGAATTTATTCACATCTATCAATGAAAGTTTGCAATCGACGGAATTTGAATATGAATGTAACATGCAAAGCGTTCGAATCTTAATCACTAAAATTAAACTCATCGATTCGTTAATATATATACACATAAAATTTAAAGCATCGAATTCAAACTCTTATTCATTGAATAACGAAATATGTAAGAATAAAATCAGTTGAATTAAATGTTCGGTGTTACTAATACCTTTTTAACCTTTCATAATTAAGACTATAGAATAAAACATCTGTTTGTTTCCAATTTGGGAAAACTTCAACAAAGAAGAAATCATATATAATTTAATCAAGCAAAGTACTATATATTTTGCACGTATAACATAACTAATGAACAAATAGGTATAAATTAAGTTTGAACTTGAACCTTATAATCAACTTTTGTTTTGTTTGATCATAATGCAAAAGATTACTTTAATATTTTGTTAGTTGTACCTAAAACCTATCTTTCTAAAGAATATAAGATGTAATATATGCTAAGCTGTCTCTGATTTCACGTGTCTCGAACAAGATTTGATTTTTGATTATGCTCATACTTAGGCCAAAATCCTCTCAAATTTTAATTTATATATAATGTTGATGCATGTCACACATAGCATGTTTGTTATCTTTACTTTGTACTAAATATACTTAGTGCTAGTATTACTATTTTTGCTAGTATTACTATTTAATTTGAAGAAAAGCTGGAAAATCATTGTCTGTTAAGATCAATTATGTTGGAAAACTATACTGCCCGGCCCAAGATGCTAATTAAAGTTTATTATAACAGATAATTACGTTTTAATATAGTATTTATATGTAAGTTAGGATAATGGTTTATTCAAAAAAAAAATGGTAACACCTTGCTCAAGTTGATGACTTGAAAGAATTCTTACTCTTGATTCAATTCTGCAAGTTCATAAATTAATAGCTTAATTTATATTTCTATAGTGAGTCGACTTTGTTAAATAATTTAAACCTTAAATTAGAACTAAAACCACTAAACAAATAAATATTTTATACCCATATTATCAGAAAAGATCATTGATTCGTCATTGGTAATCTTTGAGGAAACAAATTGATGGGGGCATAATATATATTTTTTTACATGTAAATGTTTAACTTACACAATAGTAATAGAAGATAATCTTACACAATAAATTTAAAAATTATTAGGCATGGCCATGGGAGATTATTATAAATTAAGGCAAAAAAGGGTACTTTGACTTCACAAATTTTCCAAGTATAATTGAGGTAAACAAAATGTCCATGGTTTATTTAGTAAGTTACTACTCCATAAAGTTTATTGTGCTAAAAGAGAGAAGCTAGCTTAGCCAATTATTGCACCATAAAGTTTTGCTACCTTACAATCTCCCAAGCTTTTATCCAAAAAAAAAAAAAAAAAAAAAAGGCATTAAAATTTTTTTAACCTTTTTGAGCTAAAACTGTTGTTTTAGCAATGCAAGTAAGTCCCAAAACCAAAATCAATTTCCAAGTCAATGAAAATTGAAAAATTAGCAACCAACAAGAGTATATGATAGAATTGAATTTTATGAGTTGCATGATTGCCCCATTTGTTACAGGCTTACAGCTGCAACTTGCAAAGCTTTTTCCTCTTAACTTTTTCTCCAAAGATTTTTACTTTTTTTCCCAATTTTGATTGAAAGCCCAAAAGTAAAGCTTTAATTCCATGGTCAAGGTTAATAAAGCATAGTTATGAAACTTAACCACCTTATTTGGATGCATTTCCTATTGCTTTGGATAATGATTGGATTAGCTTTAGTCAAATAAACTATAGCTTGCCCCTAACTAAAATTGCTAATTAATGACGGTTAGCCCTTTCTCATTGCCCTAATTTTGACTAAATTAATCTCCTAATCTATACTATATTAAAAAGTACGTTCACCTGCCAACTAAAAACTCTATTTTTATTTAATTAAATATAATTTCTTTATAACTATTTTATTTTACCATTTTACTATTTTACTCAACTAAAAACTCTATGTTCACTTGTAAAACTTTTGAATCGTCTATTATACCCTTATTTTTCAAATATATTTCTAAATTGCCATTGTTTAGATTTTTATAGTTTTAGTCAACTAAAAACTCTATTTTTATTTAATTAAATATAATATCTTTATGACTATTTTATTTTACCATTTTACTATTTTACTCAACTAAAAACTCTATTTTTATATAATTAAAGCTAATATCCTTATAACTAAAATATTTTAACCATTTTACTATTTTACTCAACTAAAAACTCTATTTTTATATAATTAAATCTGATTTCCTTATAACTATTA
>AWWV01003867.1:0-29175 GCA_001974805.1 Corchorus capsularis | reverse complement strand
TAATAAATAGATATTTGTTTTTTTTACTTTTTTTTAAAAAAAAAAAACATACTTTCAATCCGAAAATTCTTTTACCCATACCGGATGTCGCTACTCCATGAATTTTGATGCTGTTTTGTTTGAATGATTGAGATTTGAAAGTTTGAAGGTCGAGAGAATTTGAGAGAATTTGAGAGAATTGAAAATTTTGAAGTTTGAAGGAAATGGCAAAATTGTCCAAAGGAGGGCGATACCTAGTAAAAAAGGGGCCGTATTTAGTAATCCCCTTTTTTTTCTCTCTCTTTGGTGTGAGGGGAAACAGCTCAAGTGGTACTTACAACTATTTCACATGTAATAATACTTTTTTTCAAAGGGTGGCTTTTTTTTTGTATTTTTTGGATAGATTGTGACATTTTCTACTTTTAAAAATAAAATAAAGATTCACACTAACCTTGCATATTGCATGGCCCATGGGGCAGCTTATTTTGAATGGTCATTGATGATGGGTACATTTTTTGGTTAATATTTTGACTAGGTAAAATGAATTGAAAAACCCCATGCAAATATAGATTTTGGAGCCTCCAAAAGTCCTAATCTATAAATTGAGAGAAAATATCTGATATTGAAGACTATAATTGAGTTTTGTATAAGCATTTGAAAATTTGTGAATATATTATCTGAATGATGTTCTCAACTGGTTAATTGGTTATCCTATTTTGACTGCAGAGCTGCTGTGGGTCCAAGGTTTATGTTCATGGGAAATATTGTAAGTATTTGTAAAAGAGTTTTACTGCATAACCGGAAAAATTGACCCGAAATTTGATCCTTCATAACATGTTATATGATTGGTCCAGCAAATTAGTCCCACCACTATTAATCAAAGTTCAGTTAAGCAAAGTTCCAAATTGTCAACTAGATTTATCACAAGTTAAATTTCACTTCTAGATCTCACCCTGTTCCTCACTTTTCTAGATTAACCTCTTTGAAAAGGTTAAGTTAATTGATGGGTTCTTGGAAATTGACTCAAAATTCTCTAATCTTCATCTAGGAGACAAAGTAAATTAAAATACTGTCATCAGTCTTCAAAAAGTTACTTGAACTATAAACTTCCTATTGTTAAAATAATTAATGCAAAATGTCATGAAGAAAAATTTGATCTATTTTGCCTACCTAACTTAGCTATATATAAATCTATGCCCCCAAGAAAGTGAAGGGTAAAAGTAAATTGTGTTGGATTAAGGATTTTTATAACCCAGAGATTGCAAAGTGCAAATTAGACAAGCAAATGAAAGAAAATTAGGTTTGGAACTTGGGATGTTGAGTGTTTGACCAAATCTAACACTTCTCATTCAGACAGTAACTACATAAAAAGGCTACAAGCTTGGTACAGCTGAACCAAACCGAACCGAACCGACCCAAATAAAGACAGAAAGTACCAGAAAAGAAAATTGTATGATTTTTTGTTGATCTGAAATATATCAGAAACCCAAGTTGCATTATTTTCAGCTTTCCAAGATTTTGGTTGATTTAAAACAAAATTGCTCTGCATCTAAAACAAACAGCTGTTCTTGGCCAGGGGGGACTGTAAAGCTCATGGCATGTTCCACATTGTCCAAATCTTTTAGAAAAGATTAGCAGAATTATGCCACCGACCAACATAACATAACATATGATAAGATAAGCATCATTTTTCATCGAAAATGTTTGCCAAAGAAAATTTAAAATAACACCGTTGAGAGAACGACACAGATCAATGATATGAATCTTCATCGAATAAAATCCAGTAATTAATATAATGGTAACTTGGAAGCAACTTCGTCGGATGATTATGAATGCTAATGGTGACGCAGTTGCTCCATTATCTTTTTTGATATCCCGGGCAAAGCCTGACTAATCCGGATTCGACCTACGTCGCTTACCTGGTTATGACACAATCGCTTACCTGGTTATGACACAATTGCTCTATTATTGGTGCTGCTGCAATGTCCACAAGCTTCTCCTGCTAATAGGTTAGGGCCTAAAATTTCATCCAATTAAACGGATCGACCAACTGAAGCAACCCAATAAAAGCCCTACCTTGGCTTAGGCCAAAGCTTTTAAATCTTAATCCCAAGAGATGATAAATGGGACAGATTTAACATGATTCTACTTTCCTTGGAATTATCAGAGAAATTTTTTGACAAGAAATGCAGAAGAACCAAAACTTGATGCAAGTTTATAAGTAGTTCGGGACAACGGTTGAGAAGAACATTAATAAAAATTATATATATAAGGAAGAAATATTAAAAGAAAAAAAAGAAAAACATACAAATCGAAAAATCCTAGCTGCATCAAAACTTGAAATAACATAAACCCACAACAAAAGAAGTGGGCAAAACTGGACAATCTTTATGTAGCAATTGTGCAGGAACCATATCATTAAATGGTCAGATATGTTTAAGAACAACATTTAACTTAAGAAGCTAGATGGGAAAAGAAAAAAGAAAGAAGATAGAAAAGACCACGTTAAATAGTACTTGCAAAACAACAAAACCCCTTATCTCAACAATCTTCAAAAAGGTTGTATCTCTTCAAAGGAGATCAGCAACGTTTGATGGCAGCTCCTCGATGACCACATTGTAGAACTTCTGAATGTCGAACAGCATTCTCTCATCATCCCTAGTAACAAAGTTAATAGCAACACCTTTCCTTCCGAACCTTCCACTTCGTCCAATACGGTGGAGGTAGTTTTCTGGTTGAGTCGGCAGATCATAGTTAATGACAAGAGAGACCTGCTGCACATCAATACCACGAGCCAGAAGATCGGTAGTAATGAGCACACGAGAAGAACCAGAGCGGAATTCACGCATGATAATATCACGGGTATTCTGGTCCATGTCTCCATGGGTGGCTGAAACAGTGTGGTCTCGACCTCTCATCTTGTCAGTTAGCCAGTCAACCTTACGCCTTGTGTTCACAAAAATGACACTCTGGGTGATGGCCAAAGTCTCATACAGATCACATAGAGTTTCAAGCTTCCAGTCTTCCTTCTCGACATTCACATAAAACTGCTTGATACCCTCAAGAGTGAGCTCATCACGCTTGACCAAAATTCTCACAGGTTTGTTCATGAACTTCCTAGTTATCTCAAGGGCTTCTGGTGGCATCGTGGCAGAGAATACTCCAACCTGAATCTTGGGTGGCAGCAGCTGGAATATATCATAGATCTGACACACATATATAACAATATTAGAGAACAAAATACAAAATCACTCATTGACCGGGAAAAGAGAATGTAGTAATGAAATAACAAACCTGATCCTTGAAACCACGGGAAAGCATTTCATCAGCCTCATCCAAGACAAACATCTTAATGTAATCTGGACGAAGTGACTGCCTTCTCAACATGTCGAAGACACGGCCGGGGGTGCCAACAACAACATGAACACCACTTTGAAGAATACGCTGGTCCTCACGAACACTTGTACCACCAACACAAGCATGAACCTTCACTTGAAGGTAATCACCAAGTGCCCGCATAACCTTCTCAATTTGTTGTGCCAACTCCCTAGTGGGTGCCAAAACCAGAGCCTGGCATTGAACTACAGCATAGTCAAGTTGCTGGAGAATTCCAGAGCAGAAGGTAGCTGTTTTCCCGGTTCCAGATTGTGCTTGCTGAATAACATCGAGACCCTTGCAGAATGGGACAATTCCTCTTTGCTGAATTGCAGAAGGCTTCTCAAAACCTTGGAAAAAGTTTTGGACAACAATTCAGCATAAATTAAGAAACACACCAAAATATTCATATATAAAAAGTCCAAACGAATAGCACACTAAGACACTTAAGAAAACTAATTTTACATACCATATGCATAGATACCCCTCAGTAGGTTCTCTTGGAGTCCCATTGAATCAAAGCTGTCATAAACTTCATCGTATGATGTAAAAAACTCCTCTCCATCAGTTTGGAGCCTGTGCCATATAAATTTCACCACATATAAGGATCAAACATTTTTAAAGCAAATAGAAAATTTCTTTATTATTAACAAAACATACATGTAAAGAAAGGAAAGCATAGTCTACAAAACAAAAACTTACAAATCGGTCATTTTCTGATCAAACTGACGAGCATCAAATTGGGATCCTTCTGGTGCCATACCTGCCATGACTGTGCAAAGGAATAAAGAAGGAAGCTTGTTAGGCAAAGTTCAGCTCAGCTGCAGATAGACTAGTTGTTGACAAACACATCATGATGAAGCATAATATACAAATACTATCAAATATTATACCTAAGAAAAAGCTCAAATTGCATTAATTAAAGGCTAAAAACTTTTCAATATATTAAGAAAGAATGTAACAAAAGAGCCAAACTTGTACACCAGATGGAGAGGTGCACAAGCATTAACTTCTGATTTAATATATGGAGAAGATATACAAAGGGGGATGGCATCTGATATTGTGGATATAAATCCTTTACAGTCAGAAACCACTTTTCCCACCTCTCCAAATTCCCCCAAGGCCAGGACCTTAGAAGGAAATAGTTTAATGCACTGTTATCACAAACCTTTAAACATTACTGCACAACACACTGTAGACCAGGAACACATAGTCAACACTTATCACCACTGAGTTGTTCACACAATATTCTTATATATCAGGCAAATAAGCAAAAACCTTCATTATAAATCCCATCAGATATATGCACAGGCTTTTAAATGACCAACCAATTGTTACTATTATAGAAACCAGCATAGTCCAGGCTATTGTATAAAAGGGCATGGTTTACTAATCCTAAAGCATGGAAAAGGTATCAAACCAGTCCGAGAATCACCATCTAAAGCTAGGTAACACTACTCATCACTGAAAACAGACCAAACAAACTCTTGAGACCTTTTGATGCCAAGAAAAACTCTTGAGACCTTGAAGACTTAATCACCATCAACAACTTATGCATCATAGAGTTTTAGTTTTCTTCATATAACACAAGTAAAAAACATGAATAACCACCAAATATCTCACTAATTGTCCGATTTCAACACCAAGACAGTGGTTACAATTATGACGGTTAAGATCTGCTAACAATCATGACGCCATATAAAATCTATTCAACAACAGAAGCTCTTCTAGAAATAACGTTCCCAGATACTATTCCAAATCCAAATTAATTAGAATCAGTGGTAAAATTAAGGTTATAACAGAGCTCAGTCTAGCAAAGTCTTAAACTTGTTAGTTTTCTCAAATCTCGACCAACAAAAAGTAATAACTTTACAAATAGAAGAGCTAAAAACATGAACAAATCAATCTAAAAATCAAAAACCCAAAACATACAAGGAAAACAGATCAAACCCAGATCCCAAACAGTAAAACTAAATCCAATAAACATAAAATCAAATCCAACAAACCAAAAAAGCAACAAAAGAACATGAAATCAATCAAACAAACGCCCACAAAATAAAAACCAATAAAAACAAACGATACATATAGAATGAGAGAGAGAGAGAGAAAAAGAAGCAACCTTGAAGCAGCTGAAGAAAGCAAGAGCAAGAGAAAAAAGAGTGTAGATTTGTTGAAGAGAGAGAGAGCGATAGAGAAGAAAAGGGTAGTTTTGGAGAGAGTTTTTCGGTTGAGATTTAGATAGATAGAGCGAGTGCGTTTTTAGGGTTTCCCAAACTCCTCGGATCTGCGCCGTGGAGTTTTAAGGGACAAAAGAAGAGAAAGAGAGAAAGTGAAGGCACCTTCTCTTGTTTTGTGTTTTAGAGTGTGTTTTTGATAGCAAATAGCAACCTAAGTGCTGCGTATCGTTTGTCTTTAGGTTTTATAGAACCCTCAAAAACCCTTTTTCTCTCCCTTGAATTTACGCATTTACCCTTGCTTTTTTACTTCTATTACAATTAGGACTTCCTATTTTCCTATTAGTTAGGATATATTTTCTATTTCCATAGGACTCAACTCATGATCATGAAGCAAATATTTTTAATTTTATGGAAAGAAAAAAAAAAAAAACTAAAAATAAAAAGAGATTAAGCTCAAGCAAGTATGTCCCAATTGAATGATTGATTAAAAAAGTTTTTAAAAAAAAAAAATCATTCACTTTTTATAAATAGTTTTCTTGAAAAGATGTTTTACAAAAAAGTTACCAAAATTTAGTAGTTTTTGCTTTGATATCTATACTTAAATAACTTTATAAGTAAAGTTAATAGGGCAACAAAATAGATATATGTTCTTTTTTTTGGCAAGTCAAAATAGATACATGTACTCATTGACCAAAAAACATGGTAGCAAAGATTGCATGTTTCAAATATCCCACGTGATAATAACTTAAACCTTATGGCCCGAAATATTGGAGAAATCAATGAATTTGTATGATTAAAAATGTTAATAATAGACTCATTTATTTATATTTTTTCTTTTGAATTTGTGTAGTATTTATGAAGCTGTTCATTTTTAATGTCTAAAGCAAATTAAATATGCATCTGAATACATTTTAGAACAAAACCAAATGAAAGGACAAAAGGTCAGAGGCAAACTAGCTATGAGTGTACACCATTAAGCATAATACGCAGTTGCATATTCTTTTCATCTTTTTCAATTCACATTTTGTATTTAGTCAACCAAAGCTAAAAGACTTCAATAAGCTAAGCATATTTTCAACTTCATAATAAGAGGAGGAAGAGGGCATATTACTAAGATTCCAACAAATATGCATGCACTAGATGCCCTAAAGTAAAAAAGTAAATTTGGCAAAAAAATAAATAAAAAAAGTAAAAAAGTAAATTACCATGGATATACACTTGGAAATTCTCACTCATTTTCTCTAAACTATGTCTCTTATTAAGTTCTTAATTTATCGATATTTATATCTCATTCCATTCAATTGATAACTATATTACTTCTTGAAGTTTGATTCGTCTTGAGTACTAACATTTAAACGATGGGAGGGGTGGGATTATGGGAAAGGAGAGAATTACCTCTTATTGTGTAGTCCATTTCAATATCATGTTCATGAATAACAAAAAAAAAAAAGTCGTTTAAAAAAAGGAAGAAGCTCATAATTTGGCTTTTGAGACTAATTAGTAATTTTAGGATGCAGTCGTGCACCTTTTGTCTACATGAAATGCCATTAATATAATACTATCTTAAAAGTTCCATTTTTTGTTTTGTTTTGTTTTTTTTTTTTTTCAAATAGTACTAAGCTTATATTCACTTACTTTGGCTTTGTTAATGGATTTTGATTAGTCAGCAATGGACGAATCCTTCTCAACGAAGGAAAGCAAAAGAAGCATTTTATTATCACCTTCTTTTGGGCCAATCGTCATTTTTTTGTATTTATATATAATTTATTTATCACCACTATTATATTGTCTTCTTCTATAAAATCTTCATTTTAAGATTATATATGCGCTTTTGAGTACTATTTTCTATTTCTATGTCTTCTATGAATCTTATAATAATTTATATATTTGATCTTCGTGATTATATTTGTATTTAATTATTTTTTTTATCAATTTAATGAGAGATAATAGTTTCTTTATATGATTGATTTGGGTATTTTTGAGCCTAAATCTTTGGTGGGTTAGAGCATCGAAAATTAAAAACTTTGTTGGGTTGACAAAGCCCATTAAGTAGCCCAAATTATCAACTAAAAGCCCAATTCCATTGATTTCAAGCTTTTATAGAACTATTTTCTATCAACTTATGAGACCCGAACTAGATAGAGTAGAGTCACCATACAAAGGGAAATAAAATGAAAAAGAATGATGATTGGAAATTTATAAAATGTAGATAGTTAATCTATAATTGGTTTTGCAGTTGTATATTCCCCTGATGTTTTAGTAGGATTAAAAAAATGGGGAATATAAATGACCAAAATATAAATAAACACTAGTATTGAGCAATAATTGCTTGTGGATTTTCTATCTATACTACTAAACAGAGTCAAATTCTCAAAAGAAAAGAAAAAAAAGAAGCTCGTATTAGAATAGAGAAGATGGAGACATGTTCATGTTCATGCTCTTATTAAACGGATTAACCAACTGAAGCAACCCACTAAAAAGCCTGCCTCTGCTTGGCTTTTCAATCCAACGTTTGATGGCCGCTCCTTAATGACCACATCGTAGCCTGCCTCCGCTTGGCTATTCAATCCAACGTTTGATGGCAGCTCCTCCATCTCCATGACCACATTGTAGCCTGCCTCGGCTTGGCTTTTGATCAAATCAAGGTCTGATGGCAGCTCCTCGATGACCACATTGTCGAACCTCTGCATGTAGGACATCATTCTCTCCTCATCCCTAGTGACGAAGTTAATAGCAACGCCTATCCTTCCGAACCTTCCACCTCCTCCAATTCGGTGGAGGTATATTTCTGGTAGAGTCGGCAGATCATAGTTAAAGACAAGAGAGACCTGCTGCACATCAATACCACGAGCCAAAAGATCGGTAGTAATAAGAACACGAGAAGAACCCGAGCGGAATTCACGCATGATCATGTCACGGGTATTCTGGTCCATGCCTCCATGGGTGGCTAAAACAATGTGGTCACGACTTCTCATCTTGTCGGTTAGCCAGTCAACCTTGTTCCTTGTGTTCACAAAAATGACAGTACTCTGCACCATGCCCAAAGTCTGATACAAATCACAGAGAGTTTCAAGCTTCCACTCTTCCTTGTCAACAGTCACATAATACTGCTTGATACCCTCAAGAGTGAGCTCATATTGCCTGACCACATTGTAGCCTGCCTCGGCTTGGCTTTTCAATGCTACGTTGTTTGATGGGAAGCCTGCAGCCTCGGCTTGTCTTTCCAATTCAACATTTGATGGGAAGCCTGCCTCTGCTTGGCTTTTCAATGCTACGTTTGATGGGAAGCCTGCCTCAACATGGCTTTCCAATGCAACGTTTGATGGGAAGCCTGCCTCGGCCAGGCTTTCCAATGCAACATTTGATGGCAGCTCCTCGATGACCACATTGTAGAACTTCCCAATGTCCAACAGTATTCTCTCATCATCCCCAGTGACGAAGTTAATAGCAACGGCTTTCCTTCCGAACCTTCCACTTCGTCCAATTCGATGGAGGTAGTTTTCTGGTTGGGTCGGCAGATCATAGTTAATGACAACAGAGACATGTTGCACATCAATACCACGAGCCAGATGATCGGTAGTAATAAGAACACGAGAAGAACCAGAGCGGAATTCACGCATGATAACATCACGGGTTTTCTCGTTCATGTCTTCATGGGTGGCTGAAACAGTGTGGTCATGAATTCCCATCTTGTCAGTTAGCCACTCAACCTTGTGCCTTGTGTTCACAAAAATCATGAAACTCTGGGTACTGATGGCCAAATTCTCATACAGCAGATCACAGAGAGTTTCAAGCTTCCACTCTTCCTTCTCAACATTCACATAATACTGCTCGATACCCTCAAGAGCGAGCTCATCACGCTTGACCAAAATTGTCACGGGTTTGTTCATGAACTCCCTCGTCATCTCAAGGGCTTCCGGTGGCATTGTGGCAGAGAATACTCCAACCTGAATCTTGGCTGGCAGCAGCAGGAATATATGATAGATCTGATCCCTAAAAACACGGGAAAGCATTTTATCAGCCTCATCCAAGACAAACATCTTAATGTAATCTGGACGAAGGTACTGCCTTCTCAACATGTCAAACACAGGACAGGGAGTGCCAACAACAACATGAACACCACGTTCAAGAATGCGCTGATCCTCACTTACACTTGTACCACCAACACAAGCACGGACCTTCACTCCAAGGTAATCACCAAGTAGCCGCATAACCTTCTCAATTTGTTGTGCCAACTCCCTAGTGGGTGCCAAAACCAGAGCCTGGCATTCATCTAGAGCATAGTCAAGTTGCTGCAGAATCCCACAGCAGAAGATAGCTGTTTTCCCAGTTCCAGATTGTGATTGCAGAATAACATCAAGACCCTCGCAAAATGGGACAATTCCTCTTTGCTGAATTGCAGAAGGCCTCTCAAGACCTTGGGAAAAGTTTTGCACAATGATATTTCAGCATAAATTAAGAAAACTAAGTCCAAAGGAATAGCGCACAGTAAGACACTTAAGAAAAGTACTTATTTTACATACCATATGCATAGATACCCCTCAGAAGGTCCTCTTGGAGCCCCATTGACTCAAAGCTGTAATAAACTTCGTCATAAGATGTAAAAAACTCCTCTCCATCAGTTTGGAGCCTGTGCCATATAAATTTCACCACATATAAGGATCAAACATTTTTAAAGCAAATAGAAAATTTCTTTATTATTAACAAAATATATAAAAAAAGGAAAGCATGTAGTCTACAAAACAAAAACTTACAACTCGGTCATTTTCTGATCAAACTGACGACCATCAAATTGGGATCCTTCTGGTGCCCAACCTGCCATGACTGTGCAAAGGAAAAAGAAGGAAGCTTGTTAGGCAGACAAAGTTTAGCTCAGCTGCAGAGAGACGAGTTAGTGACAAACAAATCAAGATGATGCATAATATACAAATACTATCAAATATTATACCTAATAAAAAGTTCAAACTGCACTAATTTAGTAGTGGAACTAAATTTAATTATGTTAGCATAATCACAAAAACTTATGAAAAAAAAATTACGATATGCTTGGCATGTATATATATAATTGATCATGGAACTTAATCAGCAAACTATAGCAAAAATTATCAATTAAAAAATCGATTGGTGTTGTTGACTTAATAGGCATGCAAAATACAACATCAAGTAATTAACATGAAAAACATAATCTAAAATTCAACTTAAACATACCTGGAACCAGAAGCAAAATTTCTGAACCGCACCAAATTTTTGTTTCTAGAATAAGATGAGATGTCTAGTGTAGTTTGTAAATAGAAAAGATGATTTTGATTGTTTTTATATAGGTGCAAGATTAAGACCTAATCCTCTTAGGGTGAGGTAAAATTTAAAATCAAAATCCTTATTATTATTATTTTTTTTTGCTACAAAAAAACAAATAAGGAAGACTAAAATCGTTATAGTTAGGATATTGAGCCCAACTCTGCCATCCAACTGGTTGGACTGGGCTGGTACTATTAAATTTTAGTTGGGCTTGAAGGATCAAAAATGACGAACTTAGTCTATTTTTTTTTCTTGTGCCCCTCATCTTCGTTATGTTCCCCCCTCACGTGATCGCCGTGCGAAGCCTTCCCATCGTTTTCCAACGGAGATCTCAGTAAGATAGACTCCGATCCTAACTGCTCTGCCGCTATTTTTTTTTTTTTGAAGGAATTTCCTTCATGTTTTAGTAGGATTAACAAAAGGACAATAGAAATGACCTAAATATAAATACTAGTATTGAGCATATTAATGGATAGAAAACAGAAAGACATAATAGCTACAAAAAGGAAGAGGAACCAAAAATCAATATCCATTCCAAATTCGAAGAATTTGAGGTGTTCCCAAGGATCCATGCTTATAGCAATTGAAAATCCACAGAATTTGTTTGGTCTAAATAACAAGACAAGATAAGGTCTAAAGACTAACCAGGATTGCCATGATTGAACCACCTTACAACCAATCAACAGCAAACTTTACTGGAAAACAAGCCTAGAGGAGAACAAGACCAAGCTCTGATGGTTTCAGTGCATTCCTTATTCTGTAGTTGTAAAGATAATAGTGAAGACTTCCATCACCTGGCCCAAATTTCAATTCCTTCAAGAAAGATTCATTATGCATGACATCCAAAGCATTGAAAACATCAAAGTCTTTCTGTTTTGCCACAATAAGAGCATCATTCATCAATTGAAGCAGAGGGGTCTTTGTGAAAACGTTGTAAAATGAATACGCTGCCTTCAAGGTCGAATGATTCTGGTTTCCAAGGATTGATGAGGGAAGTGTGTAAAAACTGCAGAAATCGGTAATCTCATGGGTTGCAGGGCTCTCAACAACATAACTATCTACAACACCCTCAGTAGGAAGTAGCCAATGCTCCACATCATGTTCATTGAAATCAGGTGCAACCGCAAACTGGCGCAAATACTTCCTGACTAGTCGCGTAACTGCAGGAACATCATGAAGCCCCATTTGCCTGAACCCTGGTGTGACAGTGGATTCAGGTAGCTTGAAAAGCTTGATTGTCCGACTCATTGTCATCCTCGCACCAAGTCTAGAAAATCCAACTTCAATAAGCTTCTTTGGGTTCAAAGATCTATGCCAATATTGACAAGAAGTTATTGGTGTTGGAATAACAATTCCAGCAGTATATGCAGCTTGCCAGATATTCTCCAAGTGAATCCTCCTTGTCACCTCTTTAATCATGACAGGAGCAAGCCTTTTAGACCTTAGCTTCTTATGAACACAAAGAAAATTAACCTCTGCCATGTTAATGATATCATCACGGACCCGGATTCTTGCTGGAACACCTGTAATGAAAGCAACCAACTTCTTTGAACTTTTGACACGGACACCAATGTGCCAGTTCTTGAAATAACCAGGGGGGCGAAGAGCCCAGCGCAGAAACTCCTTTGAATAGTTAAATCTAAACATGTTTTCATCATCCTCAACATAGTTATTTGCCAGAAGATTGTAAACCTCATTGCACATCTCATCAGAGTCCATATCACAAGTAACCCACTCATACATGTTTGGAAGATTGTATGGTTCCTGCTTGACTTCAGATAAAGGTGTTGGAGCTTCAATAGGACCCTCAGGCAAACTGCTATTCCCCAAGTCTTTGAATTGCCCAACAGGCTGAGATTCCCAAAACTTGTGCCTCCTCTCAAGGCCAAGTGAATCTTGAACCCTCCGAGTTAGTTTATCAATTGCAAGGTCACTCTCAGAAGGTTCATTTCCATCAGGATTAGGATTTGGAGTTTCTTCAGGTGAACCAGAAGATGCATTGCTATCAACCATTTTAAATGACTTTCAAAGGCACCCTGAAAAATAACAAACTTCACAAGTTATCAATCAATTAAACTGTGCATTTTACATTTATTTATCTTCCATGAGAAACAGAATGAAAATTGACTGAAAACCAATACAATTGGAAGTAAAGTAGTAAACACAAGTCTATACATGATAAGAATGACCTCAACCATTAAATGCCAGGCAAAAATATTTCCAATATCTTTGCTCATTTAATTTTAGACAAGAAAATTCAAACAATGTTCTTTTTTCATTTCCCAGAAAGAAAAGAATAAAACTTTTCACTTTCAATCTTTCATGCATATCAAAACACAACAAAAAATACTCCTCAGATTCCCCCCCAGTTCTCTATGCAAAATCAAAAGAATTGAAAAAGATGGAAAATGACAATAGAGCAAGTAAATGCAGGAAATTGAACATGTAACAAAGAAATTCCAGCTTAAAGCTTGATTAATCTTTAACACAAAGCCCTAATTCATCGAGTAAAAAAGGTACTATAAGACAAACCAATAAGTTCCCTAAAAGATGTTCTTTTTCCTTTCACTTCTACATTTGTAATTCATAAATCAAACAACAAGAACATCATCACGTTTCCATTTCTTTCCTTTTTTTTTCCCTCATTTATTCAATTTTCTCAGCAACCAAAAGCAGGAAAGGAAGTAAAAGAAAATGTAAATACAATTATAAGCAAGGAAGTGAAGAAAAGAGATATTCAAAAGCACAGCTCGAATCAAAGAAATATGATTTCTAATTAAAAGAAAAGAAATCCGTTATCTTGAACTCGTCTTTATTTTCTCATCAACCAGAAAAGGGCAGGAAAGTGAAAAACGTGGAAATCCAGATTACCAAACAGAAATAATAAGCGGAGAAAGGAATAAATTACCTAGAATCGATGGATGAAAATCGATCGGAAAGTTTTGACGCTGATTCAGAGAGACGGTATCTGCAAATAGTTGAAGAAAGCGTGGAAATTGAGCAAGAAACACACCCGCATTCCAAAAGAGATGATTTTATATAGTAGTACAATTTTTTGTAAATACGATGGGTATTTCCGTCATTTTAAAATTTCTTTTTTCAACGAATCATGATTTTTTTTTTTGCTATAATAACAAGCCTCTACAAAGTACAAATCTGAACTCTAAAATCCATTTTTTAAAGAAAAATTTGAGTTTTTTCTTTTTTGGCCAGAAAAAAAAATAGACACTGAAAATATTTATAGCAATTTAACATGACTTGATTCCATATTAATTGGAAATAATAATGTGATTATTAGATACAAGAGGTTTGAATAGAATTCACCCAGTTTGCTCATTGCTGAATGGTTAGAGTCAGAAAATGCCGAATGAAACTGCCTAAAAGAGCTTTGATAAGAGAATGGCAGCATTGAGTAAGAACAGTTTATTCAGTATATATTATTAATCTAAAGACTAAAATGTACATTCCCCTAACTGCTTGTTCTGAAAAAAGGGTCAAAACTACTTTCCGCTCTTAATATATATATGGGACTAATTGTACAATGAGAACATATATATGATTTCATCATTGATCTTTTTGATGATGGAAGTGATTTCCAATACATTCAACAGAATGCCGATGCATTATCCCGAACGATCAATGGATTTACATACATGCAGATTCCAAAAATTATAAAGGAAAGAAGACTCCTATCAGTTACATCCCAAAACAAAAAATTCACCGCGTGAACCTGCAATAGCATGGGAAAATCATTAGGATACTATTGATATAAGGAGAGATACTAACCGAGAAAGGAGTAAGCAATGTGCAATGACATACATTGTTCATAGATTTCTTTCACAAATTCTAACATCGATTCGGTATCTTCTGCCATTTTTGAGACTCTTTCTGACTCCTTAACTGCTTCAGCAGCTAAAAATGATTTATTTTCTGCATCAGCAACTTTATAGGCGGCTGTACTTGCTGCATCTTCCACTGTTTCACTAGAACTTAGAGTACCAGAATTCTGCCGTAACTTATTATCTTTTGCTTTAGGGCTTGGCGTTTTCGTTCCCACCACAGTGTCTTTTCTAATCCGGTAGTTATTGGCTACCTGCATTCGCATGGCTTTGACATGAGAAGGTGCCATATAAAGATGTAAGCATTAGGAATGTCCATCACAATTCACAAAATCACTGTTTTGATCAAATTATTCTATAGTATATGCATTCATCACAGTTTTTGTGTCTTCTAAGCTCCAAGGTATAAATAAATCACCCCCGGAATTTATTGGCTAAACGTCATTGTTAGAATGAGAATAAACATCATCAACAGCTTAAGCATCATTCTTTTTGGCCAAGCTTAGCATATTCATAATTGGTGGTTAAGGAGACCCAAGACGTAACAACCCAGGCTTCACTGGTGTATGAATAAATAATAGGAGAGTTTTCAAAAAGTGGAGCAAAATGCTTTGTCTTCTATTCTTTAATAAATTATAAGAAAATTAAGAATCTACTCACAGTTTCTTTCAGGGCTGGTCATGGTAATTCTGGAGGTCAATCTAGACAGTGATTCTCTCAGTTCAACTAATGATGCAGCATGATAAAAATATGCAGAAACTAAGTTAAAACAAGAATACGTTAATGTTCCATGCCCTTTGCTGCAATTTTAAGAGTTTAGATTAGTGTGGGAATGGCAACATTAGAGCATTCATATCTAAGCTCAAATAACATATCATCCATTGAAGCAATCTTTCATCATGGTAGCATACTACAGATGATTATAAGATATAAGTGAAACCATCAACCGTGTAGTAAGGTAAGTTATTAAATTGTATTGTAGCATCATAATTACCTTTTCCAGTTTGCCTTGAGAAACAAGTCTTCTCAGCCTTGAACTTAGTAACCTCCTAAAATTTTCTGCAACCTCGTGCCTTTGCTGCAGCATGTGAATCAAGATGGTTAAAATTAATATTCACCATCATGGATTGATAAATAGACAATGATGACTCCTTGAAAAATAGCAATTATTTCTTCCAATCTTTAGGTTTCTGGGTTAAAGCCAAATTTAATTCCTGATAAAGAGGTCCTCTAACAAAGCTAGAAGCATTCTTTTTTTAAGCATAAATTTAATTCTTGGTAAAACATAAGAAATACACAAGCATTGGGGAAAGAGAAAGAAGAACAAAATCCATCTCACCGCAATGTAGCTAAAAATTGAAGGTACATCAGATCCGTTTGTATCTTTAATGGCTGAAAGGGCTTCAAAAATCATTGCATTATACCTGGTAAAATGAAAATTAAAACAAGAGACAGTATTATCAAGAAGCCAATGGAAAATAGAAGATAATGAACTATATATTTATCAAAACACTCACAAGCAAAGCAATAGAGACTCTTTCCATCTGAGAAATATATGACAGGATATAAAGCAAGCCAGTCAACTGGCAAGTTAAGGCAGTGCAGCATCAAGTTTTGGAAACACAAAAGGGATTACGTAAAATCATTGGTGAACATTCAACTTACTAATACTCAATATTCATCAAACTTAAGTATATTTAGCTGCAATGATAAAAAAGAAATTGTTTTACTGATAGAAATTGGAACTAAGATTGCAGAGCAAACCAGGATATAAAGCTTTCATTTATAGCATGAGATGTTTCTTTTGTTCATACATACATACATACATACATACATACATACATACATACATATATATATATATATATTATTAGAGAGAGAGATTTCAAATTTTTGTTTGACCAAGTAAAATGAAATTAAACTAAACTGCTTTGACATCTAAACAGCTCTTAGATGTCCCCTGTTTTTTGTTCTTTTTTGGCACAAAGATGTCCCCTGGTTTTTTTCCCTTTCTCACATTATTTTCGTGAGATTATTAGTCAGCACCATAGATATCTTTTCAAAACAGAACTGAAAGATTAGAAATACAAACCTAGGACCATTCTTCCCATCCAAGTTGCTGTTCGAAGGATCGGCCACAGCAGTATCGGTAGTTACAGTTTGAGCACGTGCAGCAGCTGGAGCAGAATTTGTAGCGTTGGGGAGGGAGGCAACGATTGCTTTTACCTTAGGCAATCTTGATTTATCTGATCTAGAGCCTTGAGCAGAAGTACTGACACTCAAGTTCCGCCATTTATCCTGCGAATGAGAGCAAAATGATGAAAAATAAAAACCTATGTGTATCGACCACAAAAGAACAGGCTATAATTGAATTGAATTCAATGAAACCAAACATCGAGCATATAAATATGGATGAATAGTATTTAAAAAACAATTTTGTCACTGGTATTATGTTTTAACAGACATCTTCCATTCTTCAACACAATTGTCCTAATTGAATTTTCTTCATGACTAAGACCACTGTAGCCTGACATCCCAAACACTAAGAATCATACAAAATTTTGATATCAACCTTAACATTTAGCTCACAAATTTTATTCCATTGAAGCATCGCTTAACATGAGAACAGGGTTGAAAGTTTACAACTTTAAACACGTACATTGCAGGAACATTTCCAGAATTTCTTTGAATTTAATCCGTCACCAATTTAATTAGAGACAGAATCACACAGCTAGGGTCTAAACAATATAAAGAATAAAAATTTACCACTAATTCACCAAATAATACCCATGACCGGCCAAGCAACCAGAGCAAACAAACACAAAGAACGTTCAAGGAAAAATGAAAAATGAAAAATGTATTGAAATCAAAGAATTAAGTCGAGAAAAGAAGAAAACGGTATTGAGAAGATGGAAAGGGAGAACCTTGAGGTCAATGTTGGAACGGTGAGTGAGGAAAGGGGCAAACTCGGGATCTTTAAGGATGTTCTTCCACTTGCCAGGGCCGTGTTTGGTGACTCCGTTGAGAAGCGCCTCCTCTTCGTCCGCCGTCCATTTTTGCTTCTGATTTCCCATTCTACCCTTCTCGCGTCTGTGTGCGTGTCTCTCTCTCCCTCGCTGTAATAACCCTAAAAACACCAAGGAGGAAACCTATGTTTTTTGGTGTCTACTGTGGAGCTGTTGAGTTAAGATTTTTGTTTTGTTTTTTTTTGTTGTATAATTTAATTTTGTGCTTTAAAAAAAAATGGAAAGGAACGACCCAAATCTTTTTAACTAATTAGGAAAAAAAAAAAAAAAAGACCCCTCTTCTGTTTAGTTTAGGCTCCCGCCCGCCCCCCAAAAAAGTCCACCCATTATTCTCACCCGAAATTTTTTGCACTCATTTAATTTAACTTAAAAAGGACTTATCTCTACAAAAATAAAAAAAAAATAAAAATCACTAATTAATCTTTTTGGCAATAAAAAATGACTAATTAATTAAAGTACCAATAAAATTTTCTTTTGAGAAAAAAGTACCAATACTATCATATAAGATTATTAAATTTTGTAGAAATGATAATTTGAAAAAAAAAAATCTCTACAAACATTTATTTTTTTAAATTTGAAGATGAAGAATCAAACTCTTATCCTTTCAAGTGAAAAAAAAAAAGTATTTTGAATTCAAAACTTTTTTATCGAGTGAATTCCACTGACCATTTCTCTTATAACGAAAAATTTTCCAACTAGGACGTGTCACGTGTGTGATGAATTACTACATAAAAATAAAACAAAATAAAAAAATTTTAAGAACGTGTGGGAATTCAAATTTACACTTCTTTAAGATTGTCAGTACCTTTATGATGCAATATTACAAATTACAAAAGGCTTAAACTTGAAGGTCAGAACAGAGAACTTGCAACCTTGCCAAACCATTGTTTTGTCTATGTATTTTCTTTAAAGCAAACCTTTATTCGACAGCTAGGATGCAAATTACATTCTCAGTCTACATAATTTGATAATCTATACAAGTATATATGTCATAAGCAATGCCAGTTCAAAACAAATGCCTCCAGTTAATTTGTTAAATTGAAAGTGCAAATTCCAAATATGTTAATTAACAGATATAATAAAAACCAGCAAATAGCTAGTGATGAATCAGGAAAGATGAAATGCAAATCTAACTCAAATGGGCTTGAAAAATGATAAAAACATAAACGGCTTAAATGTCGAAATGCCCCCTAAAGTTTATACGGACTGTCTCTTTGCACCACACTTTTTTATTTTGATCATATTGTATCTTAATGTTTTATTTTGGATACATTTTACACCCTCCGTTATCGAAAATTCGTTAAGTACCTGATGGCGCCGTTATGATGCTGACGTGGCATGCCACGTCAGACGAAAATTGCCACGTGGCATACCATGTTAGCATAAAAATAAAGAAAATAAGGAAATTTTGCCACGTCAACAAGCCACGTTGAATTTTCATCATATGTGTGGCATGCCACATCAGCACCGTAACAATGTCGTAATAATTTTCTGTCAGAAAGTAAGGAAATTTTCCACGTCAACATGTCACGTGGAATTTTCATCATATGTGGCATGTCACGTTAGCACCGTAATGGTGCAACAATCATTTTCCAGAGAGTGCAAAGTGACAAACCATATAAACTTTAGGGTGCATTTTGGCATTTAAGCCAAATATAAACTTAACTAGTAAAATAATATGGGCCATATGTGATGTGGATTATTAATTTACTAATTAAGATGAATCCTAATTAATTAATTTACCGGCCCATTTACTTTGAATCCTATCTAAATGCCAAGGCTTAATTAAGCTAGCAAATTAGGGTTTTTAATTTCTGGCTTTGCTAGCGGATGCCTTTAACCTAAAGGGCAAGGGTTCAGATTCAATCAACAAAATTACCAAACCAAAGAAAAAATTAGGGTTCTTAACACGATATATAGGATTATAAATAGAGAAGTTTAATTATAAGAATTCCCATTATGCACTATCTCTTCTCATCGTTGACGGAATCATATACAGAGGTGAGTTATCAGTTTTTTCTATTTCTTCTTATGACTTATTCAATTTATACTTATTGCTTTTGAATAGATCAGTTAAATTATAAGATTCTACTCCTGCAAAGTCCATCCGCCTCACCTACTCTTCTCCATGGAGGATCTCGACAATGATATGTTGATAGAAATTCTTGTCCGAATCCCATCTACCAAAACAGTTTTTGTCTGCAAATCCGTGTCCAAGCGTTGGCTAGAAATTCTAGGTAACCCTGACTTCATTCAACGCAGGTTTTTACACCACCAATCTAATAAACCAAACCCCAATATTACATTCATGGTAAACGACCACGGCCCAATTTCCCAAGAACCAATCTTCCAATCCCCTGGATTCAAGTTAGAATTTCTACCTTTTCCTTGTAAAAAGGCTACAACAGTAGCTTCCTGCAACGATTTACTCTTGTGCTATAAAAGTTACTCATGACGTATATTACGTCTGCAATCCATTCACTAAACAATGGGTTGCTCTCCCTCCTCCTCCTTGTAATAAATCCAGTCTTTTTTGTATGCACGGGCTTTTGTCGAATTATTGCGATCCAAACGATATCCATGGAGTTGGTATTAATCATAAGGTGTTTCTTGTTGGTAATGGATTTGGATTCGGCCTAAATACCACTTTGCACCCTTAAGTTTGTACGGACTGCCACTTTGTCCCCAACTTTTTTATTTTGACCAAAACGCACCCTAAAGTTTTATTTTTGTGCCACTTTGCACCATCTGTTCGGTAGGACAAAACAAATCAATCGCGGCATCCGACGTGGCATGCCACGTGGACAAAAAATGACACGTGGCATATATCCTTTTGTGCACGTGGCATGCCACATGCCATTTTTTGAAACATGTGGCATGCCACGTGTCACTTTTTGATACATGTGGCGTGACATGTGTCACTTTTTGGTACATGTAGCACGACTTTTTGGTACATGTGGCGTGCCACATGTCACTTTTTGGTACACGTGGCGTGCCACGTCGGACACCGTGATAGAATCGTTTGTCCTACTATGACAGAGGGTGCAAAGTGGCACAAAAATAAAATTTTAAGATGCGTTTTGGTCAAAATAAAAAAGTTGGGGGCAAAGTGGCAGTCCGCACAAACTTAAGGGTATAAAGTGGCATTTATGCCATTTGGATTCCTCTATGGTGATGTATTTTCCTTCGAGACTGGGGTGTGGGAGCTCATTAAATGTCGTCGCTCTTCCGAGGATAGTGTCATGTCGATTTCGATGTTGTCGGGTCCATATGGAGCAATTGGTTGTGATACCTCCACAATGAAACTGTGTCATCTTAAAGGAGGACGAAATTGGGATTCCTTTAGCACAGGTTTCGGATTTCAACGATTATAAATCTATAGTGTCTTGGGACGAAGATGAGGTCGACGAAGTCAAGATTGATCTTCCCGTGACTTGTCGACTGCATGATTTGGTCCGGAATTATTGCATTGGGGATAGGAAAGTATGTCGTTTGAAGCCATTTGCAGTTCACCCGATCGAGTGATAGAGATGTTGTGTTCTTGAACACACTAGAACATGTTTTTCTCTTTCTCTTTGAAGACTCAAGAGTTGAAATTGGTTGGTAAAGGTCCGGTCAACAATCTTGCTCCTGATACGGTATTCCCAATTGAGCTCCCATGGTGGCCAACTCCCGGTCCGTGTTTTCCTACTTCAGGGGCATAATTCTTTTGGTTTTTTTGTTTTGGGGGTGAAGGCATAATATGGGCATATATTATAATATAATTGATCTTGCTTTTTGACACTATTTTAGTTCAATTAGTGTCGGATTATATAGTTACATACGTACTTTCATTGCACATGTAAGTATTTTAGTTCAATTAGTGTAGGATTATATAGATCTTCTTATGATAATTTTAGTTCAATGACGAAAACGAATGCTGAGAGAGCTTCCTCTATATGTCTGAACTAGTCGGGGCTCAATATGGTCACTAATACCGGGGATAAAAAGAATTATATATTTTTTGGTTTTTTGCCATCGGAATTACACTAGTTTAAACTTTAAACACCCATGCACTTCTTTAGGCAAAAGTTTGCAAATTAAATCCACTATAGTATTGGTCAAAAAAAAAAAAAATCCACTATAGTAATTTCAACTATAATAATTTTCAACTAGGCTATAATATTGCAGATTAAATCATTAAAATTCAATTAGAAATATGAAATTGAGGTGATAAGAAATTAGAAAGGGCCAAATATCTAATTTAGGCCTAAAATTTTCTAAAGTTGCTCAATTCCGATCCAAACCTTTAAAATGATCAAAACTGAGCTCAAATTTAAACTTATTAAAGATTGTCAGAGTCAAATTTTCGGATTCAAACTATGGATTGTGTAAACGTAAGCATTCTCAAACCGGCAGACAATGGAACAAATGCAGATCACATATTTTGAGGAATAAGTCTCCTAGAAAATTTTGTATGTGGAAAAACTGAATCCTGTTTTGTTAATGTAAGAGAATGCTTGGGATGTACTAACCAATTAACAATTCATCCAAGGAATGTAGAAAGCTAAGTATACAAGGAAAGTACTGTTGCTTAGAATCTCATCCCAATTGTGTCAATTTCCCCAAAAAAGAACCAAACCAAAACTCAAAACTAAAATTTGTCCCAATGGCAAGTAGAATTAGAATGTCGAGTACCTTTATGTTGTATAATATTACAGATTATTACAAATTCCAGAACAGAGTACTTGCAACCCTGACAAACCTCTGTTTTGTCTATATGTTTTTTTCTTAAGCAAACCTTTCTTCGGCAGCTAGGGCCTAGGGTAGTACTTTTTGCATTCTCAGTCTCCATAATTTGATAATCTATTCTATTAAGTAAATGTTATAAGCAATGGCAGTTCAAGGCCTCAAGTTAATTTGTTAAATGGAAAGTGGAAATTTAAAATTATTTTCTTTTTCTGAGGTCGAAAGTGGAAATTAAAATTCCGAATGTTAACAAATAAAAACCAGCAATATAATGGTGATGAAATGATGGAATGCAAATCTAACTCAAATGGGCTTGAAAATGATGAAAATACAAACTCGACTAGTAAAAACAAAAGGGCCAAATGTGATGAAGTGTTAAGCTTTGGTATAGATTAATTTAATTAAGACGAATCCAAATTAATCAATTTATCACCAGCCCATTTATTTCGAAAATGCCAAAGCAAATTAGGGTTTTTAACACCATATATATAGCATTGTAAAAAGAGAAGTTCAATTAGAAGCATTTCCACTCTCTCTTCTCATTGGCGACGGGATCATATTACAGAGGTGAGTTATCAGTTTTCTCTATTTCTTCTTATGACTTTTTCAATTTACTTATTGCTTTTGAATAGATCTGTTAATTTATGTACCTGTATATATATAGGTTTGAAGTATTGCAGCCATGGAAGCACATGATAACTCTGCTTCTGCAAAGTCCATCCGCCTCACCTACTCTCCCATGGAGAATCTCGACAATGATCTCTTGACAGAAATTCTTGTCCAAATCCCATGTATCAAAGCAGTTTTTGTTTCCAAATCCGTCTCCAAGCGTTGGCTGAAAACTCTAGGTAACCCTGACTTCACTAAACGTAGGTTCTTACTACACCACCAATCTAATAAACCAAACCCCAATATTACATTCATGGTCAACGGCTACGGCCCAATTTCCGAGGAACCAATCTTCCAATCCCCTGGATTCAAGTTAGAATTTCTACCTTTTCCTGTTACAATAGTAGCTTCCTGCAACGATTTACTCTTGTGCTATAAAACTAAATTTGATAGTCATGTCGACGTATATTACGTTTGCAATCCATTAACTAAGCAATGGGTTGCTCTCCCTCCTCCTCCCTGTGAAAATTCCGAATTCGATATAATTCCTATGTACGGTCTTTATTGCGATCAAAAGGATATATTCCATGGAGTTGGTATTAATCATAAGGTGTTTCTCGTTAGTTATAGATTTGGAATCCTCAATGTTGATGTATTTTCCTTCGAGACTGGGGCGTGGGAGCGCAATACTGGAAATGCCTCTTCTTCCGACGCTTGGGTCCGCAAGGGCATGTTGATCTCGATGTTGTCATGTCAATATGGAGCAATAGCTTGTGATCCCTTCATAATGAAACTATGTCATCTTAAAGGAGCACTGAATTGGGATTAATTCCTTTTACAGATTTGATGGTTGTGGGATTTTCACAGAAGTATCTAGATCTTATAATTCTAATCGTAAGAAGTATTTCTCTACGGTTGAAGATGTCACAGGTGATAAATTCGTATTGTATGGGGACGAAGATGAGGTGGACGAAGTTGAGATTGATCCCAAGACTTGTCGACTGCATGATTCGGTCCGAAATTGCATTCGGATTTGCAAATTATCTCTTTTGAAGCCATTTGCAGTTCATCCGAGTGATAGAGATGTTGTGTTCTTGAACACACCAAGACATGTTTTCTCTTTCTCTTTGAAGACAAAAGAGTTGAAATTGGTTGGTAAAGGTCCGGTCAGCCATCTTGCTCCCGATTCGGTATTCCCAATTGAGCTCTCATGGTGGCCAACTCCTGTTCCGTCTTTTCCTACTTCGGGGGCATAATTTTCTTTATATAGGCAATATATAATATATAGTTTATCTTGCTTTTTGACACTATTTTAGTTCAATTTACTTTTGATTAATCAGCATTAAGTACTACACAAGTATGACTTTATGATTGCTTTTTTCATTTGCTGAGTTCATATTGAAGAATGTTTCATTTGCTTTTTTCATATTGAGTTCATATTGCTGAGTTCATATTCTTTTGAAGAATGTTCATTATATATGCAAATATGATTATATATGCAAATATGTTTAATAACAATCTAGTTATGCACCCTCAACTGGTGAGAACATTGTGACTGGACTGTGAGATCCATGGGTTCAAAAGCTAGATGAGTCAAAGAAATACATGTGCATGCAAATTAAAAATAAGTAGTTGAAGGTGTATTCTTTTTTCTTGACCTCACAATAAGTAGTTGAAGGTTAAGGTGTATCCAATGACGAGTTTCATTACATATATTACTACCGTGATGAGATTAGTAATGGTGAGATTTTGAAACGGAATATAAGTGGATTCAAAAATGGATTGGAAGAGAGGAACTTTATACTTTAAAGCCATATGCAGTCCACCTTGTGTTCTTGAAGACAACAAACCATGCTTTATTATCTTACAAAGTTACAACACTGAAGAGTTGAAATTGGTTGGCAAAACTCAATTATGTTCCCAATTGAGCTCCCATATGGTGGCCAACTCGCGTTATGTCTTTTCCTACTTCCCGGGGCATAAATTTTTTTTAGGGTGAAGGCATAATAAATTACTTTTTGATATTTTAGTTCAATTAGTCTAGGATTATATCTAGTTACTTTTAATCCACATTACTTAATTGCCTCGTAGACATAGATATTTTGAACCTTGAACTTGTAAAGAAAATGATAAATTAGTTTTTAAATTTTTAAAATTACCAATTGCACATATGAACTTGTAAAAACAAAAAAGATAAATTAGCCATTTTGGAATTTACACGGAAATTAGCTCCCACTGAGATTAGTATGCCTTCGATAAAATTACAGCGGCGTGTGAAGATCCAATCTTCAAATCCCCTGGGTTAATCAAGTTTGATTTGTAAATTGGTTCAAATTTTAACTAACTGCAATGATTTTGATCATACTGTATACTGTGCTCTGCCTCTTGCTAGCTTCTCGCAATCATCATTAGAATAATCATCACGTCGACGGACTTAATTTAGGCTTTTGTCTAACTATTGTGTATTCAGAGCTAAAGTATGGTATTGAAATGATCAGTTAATGAGACATAAGGGATTTTGTCGATTACTTAATTTTTTAAGCTAATTATATGACGTTCCATATATTGAAATAAGAATGACATTATTTTTATATGCTTTGCTTCAAATTAACAATTCTTATGTATACGTATATATGCAATTCTTTTTAGTACGTACAGGATGGAGTGTATAACTTGTTGTGACATTAATTAATTCTTTTTTTTTATATAGACATTAATTAATTCTGTACTCATAACTTATTATAAAAATTATGATTTGACTAATGAAAACGGGTTAATTTTTTTGGCATTAAAAAAAGGGGTTAATTTAAACGGCCAAAATCTGGAAAAAAGAAAAAAGAGAGTAAAGTCTAAGATCCAAATAAAAATTCACTTTACACCCTTAAGTTTACAAAAACTGCTACTTTGCATCTAACTTTTTTTATTTTGATCAAAACACATCCTAAAGTTTATTTTTGTGCCACTTTGCACCCTCCGTCATGGTAGGACAAACGGTTTCATGCCATGTGTACCAAAAGATGACACGTTACATGCCACGTGTACCAAAAATGACATGTGGCATGCCACGTGCACAAAAAATGACACATGGTGTGCCACGTGTTAAAAATTGTCACATGTCACATGTAATTTTTTTCCACGTGGCAGGCAATGTCGGATGCCGTGACAGATCCGTTTATTCTACTTGACGGAGGGTGCAAAGTGGCACAAAAAAAAACTTTATGGTGCATTTTAATCAAATTAAAAAGTTAAGTGCAAAGTGACAGTTACGAGTGCAAAGTGGTATTTAAGCTAAATAAAAATGGGCCAAATTTAACGTGATGAATGTTAAAATTTAGATGGCTAATATCTAACATATCAACCCTAATAATATCCATCCCCTTTCACCTTGAATTCTAGTAATTACTTGCTCGGATGATGGTCAATATAAATATTATTAATATTTTAAATAAATTAATAATTTATGTTATATATATATAATAATAATATAATAAAATGCTATTTATGGTATAAGAATTTTGCAAAATAAAAAATAGTAGTACATTGAAAGGCATATTTCTACAATTTTCAGCTTTGTTTTTAGGCACTAACAGCTTATCTTATCATCCTACACATTTTTTTTTTCGGCAGAATCATCCTATACATTTCTAATTAGTAGCATTTGCCATTTAGCCTAGGAATCCAGGATATAAAGATTTAATAGGACAAAAATTTAAACCATGTTGGGCGTCTAAAATCAAGACTAAATAGACAAAATAGTGAAAAGTTACAATTAAAGTGTAACTGAACGATTAAATTGCAAATAATATTAAAAAAACATGTTATTAAGTAAATAAAATAGACAAAATAGTTATAATGCCTCCAATCTGGGAACTCAACAGATCATGGGTTTCTAAATTGAGCTAGAAAGAGAGAGATTAAGATTTTAAAAAAAAATGAAAAAGATAGAAGAACAGGGAGGGGACCATGGGTTTGTCGGGTTTTTTTTTCCAGTTTTCTTTTTAATTTTAGATGTTTAGTTTTAGAGTTTTATTTAATTTAAAAATTAAAAATAATACTTTTGCTAAATAACATAAAACCCAAGTTTTAAATTCAAATAAAATGAATTCATAATAGCATTTAAGACATTTAAAGTGTTTTTGCAAAACCCATCCGGTTCATTAAAACTTGGACGGTTCAACGGTTCAATTAAAAACCGGCAGTTTAGTATGGTTTTTTATGGTCAATTGCTTGCTTGTTTTAATCATAGAATTGGACCCGAGTCAGCGGTTCGACCGGCGGTCCGGCCCTTATAACTATGGTCCATACGACCCTTCTCTCTCCCCTTCCGAAAATATATGATAAAACCCACAGCAAAAAGCATTTCTCTAATACAGTAACATGTTCTCTGCAAATGGATTGCTAGATCATCGAAGGCGTTTGGTTATTCGGTGTCTGAGTTCTAGTTCTAGACTCTTAGTCGCTTATGCTTAAGGTAAATAAAAAAAGACAGTTGATGTTATGTGTTAAAGATTCTGGTTTTACTTTGTGTTGTTCAGACATTTGGATTTGGGATGTGATATGTTTGAGTTTTTGGTTTGGTTTTGGTAAAAAAAGGAAGTGTTTTGGTTATTCTGACATGGGAATCTGAGTTCTAGACTCTTAGTCTTAGTCTCTTGACTCTTATTATGGTAAATAAAAAAAAAGCATTGCTGGGAGATGTTATATGTTTAAGAATTCTGGTTTTATGTTGTGTTTTTCATATATTTGGGATGTGATGGTAACAAATGACCTGTTATAGTAAATAAAAAAGATACATTGTTTGGCAAAGGGCGGAATTGATAGAATGACGCCTTTGATTGCTTCTTTTGAGTGAATGCTACTTTGTTTTATGTTTTGGTGCACTACTGTTATGTTTTTGCTTTGTCTTTAGATGTTAGCCATGTTCTGTTTTTGGCTTTAGAACTAGACTTGTTGGCTGCTATTTTTAATATCCTTTGATAAAATTCTCATTGCCTTTCAAAAAAAAAAACCAAATGCATTGTTGGGATGATACTATCTATACTATATATATATATATATATTATATTGAAGCTGAAAGTCTCTGAGAAAAACCCACAAAAGAAATAGGAAAAACTTTTGAATCGTCGCTTAGAACAGTGAGAGAAGTGATGGAGAACGGAAAGAACTCGGTAAAATGCTCTTCGTTTGTTCGTTATAAACGAATTTTATATTTTAAATGCTTTTAAGTTTTAGTAACATTTAACAATCTCAAATCTCTGCAGGTTTACTCGAAGGAGGTGAAAGATGTGGGGTATTCCAGAAAGGTAGAAAACGCAAAGATGTTAGCTTTGACCCCTTGAAACGGGTCAAACTCAAAGGCCAAAGGGGGACATGATGTGAATGTTTTGTGTTTTTTACTTTAGTTTTCACCTTTTTTTTTTGTTTTTAGCTACTCAAATTTTAGTTTTCTTTTACTTTCAGGTTTTGAAGTCCGCACTTGGCAAACTCGAGGGCAAGAGCACCTCAGCTGCAATCGCTCAAGAGTTTAAGAAGAAATATGGGAAGAAGGTGAGAAAATAATCTTTTAATAATTTTCTTCCCATTCACTTAAAGCTCAGCACGTTGCAAGTATAGCTTGGCAGCCTCCATTATATGAGGTTGTAAAATTAAACACGGATGGGGCAGCACGAGGTAATCCTGGCGTCGCGGGTGCAGGTGGTGTAATTCGAAATTCCTCAGGTGATTGGTTGGTTGGTTTCACAGCACATCTTGGGGTTTGCTCTAATGTAGCGGCGGAACTCCATGCATTGCGTCTTGGATTATTACTTGCTTGGCAGGAAGGATATAGGGCCATAGTATGTGAAGTGGATGTAAAGGTAATTCTTGATCTCTTGAAGTCGAATACTATGCAATATCATCCTTTGAGAGCTCTTTTAATGGATATCCGAGAAATGTTTAGTTGGGAGTGGCAGTGTGAATGTCGACATACTCTACGTGAAGGTAATTTTTGTGCAGACAAGTTATCAAAGATGGGTTGTGACTTAGATGTTGAATATGAAATCTTCTGTGTTCCTCCCCAGCAGGTGATTGAGGTGTTTCAAGCTGATGGTAGAGGGATAGCTTTTCCCCGTGGCTTTACTTCTGCTTAGTTTTTATCTTTCATGT
>AWWV01003678.1:0-17803 GCA_001974805.1 Corchorus capsularis | reverse complement strand
GAGAGAGAGAGAGTTCAGAGAGTTTTCGTAGAGGTAATTGAAAGAAAGTTTAGCGTAATTGAAAGAGAGGGTTTTAGACTTTTATCGGTAATTGAAAGAGAGAGGGAAAGACGAAAGAGGGGAGATTGTATAATTTTCAGGCAACGCAACGGTCAGTTTTCAAATTTCAAAATATTTCCCAAAGTCTCCAAGGGGATACCCCAGCGGTTAAAGCTTGGGAATGCTTACGGGAGGTCCCGGGTCGAATCCTAGAATGGGCGGGTGGGACTATGGAAAAGAAGAGGGCTACCTCCTATTTTGTAGCCCATTTCAATATCATATTCATGAGTAACAAAAAAAAAAAACATTTCTCAAATAAAATGGGAATAGATGTGGGCTAGGCCTATGTAGTAAAATTAAACTCTAAATTTAGCTTAAAACCCAACCCAAGCCCGCATGTAATGAAAAGAAAAAGTAAAATTCATTATGGGCCGGTGAACCTCCACTTCTGTCCAATTAGTAGTTGCCAGATTTCAACACTATACCCGAACCCGAAACTATTGCTCCAATAGGGGTGTGAGTGAATGTAAAAACAAAAAATATAAAGGAAAAAAGCGTAAAAAATGAAGAAAGGCTGGGCTGAAGTTGGATTATTTATATTTGGCCATATGTGGTGTCGATGAAGGCTGTCGACTCCACGAGGATAACCAGAGAGAAAAGTATCTTAAATTATTCACCACCGAAAAGATAAAGCGAAAAAAAAAATGCTTACTTACAAGGTTGCTACTCCTTCCAGTCTGTAAGAAACTTAAAGACCAAACCCTTTTGAAAGAATTTACATATTTTCAAGTTCTTTTTTGTTTAATGGGTTTGATTTTTTTTTTTTTTTTTTTTTTTTTTTGTGGCAGATGCCCAATTCTTTCTAATGGTTGCCATTGTCAAGTATCTAATCAGTTGTTATTTCCTCACAATCTAAATCACGGGATTTGGAGAGGTAATTATTTATATTAAGTTGACTGCTTGTTCTCCAATTGTGGTGGCCTTTTTTCGTTCTAATATTGTGCTTGTTAGTTGACTTAATAGAATTTTGTTATAGAAGAGCAAGATAAGATTGAATGACAGTATGTTTAGGAATTGAACTTGTGTTTTATTGTGTTTTTTCAGCAAACAGAAAGCTTAAGGGATGTAGACTCAAGGCTGGCTTTTGGGAGAACATCAGATCTGGGTACTTTGATTTTTTTTGTTGTTGTAAAGTTTAGACATTCACATGCATGTATATGCTGAAATTGGTAATCTTATACTGTTGCCTTGTCTCTGTTTCTATGCACTTTCTGTTAAGTATTAGTACTATGTTTTCTGCACAAGTAGTTTGGGTTTTGGACCTATTTGATTTTCATTCCAGCTCAAGAGGACTGCTTAGGGCCTTAAGACAGCATAGATTCTGTTCCCCCATTCTTCTGTGTGTGCATCCAAGTGCCCTTTTGAATTAAACTTGTAACTCAGTTGCATCATATACCATAGTATACCAGTAGAACCAACACATTTGCCTCATTTCTCTAGTCTCATTGGAGAAAGCTTTATTGTTTGCTTTTTTATTATAGGTTTTTGAAGAACGACACGACACAAATCATTGAACCACCCTCCATCCTTGAAGAAGAGGAAGAACTAGTGCCTGAAGAATTTGTGCTTGTCGAAAAGGCTCAACCAGATGGAGAAACTGAGCAAATAATATTCTCTTCTGGAGGAGATGTGGATATCTATGAGCTCCAAGCCCTGTGTGATAAGGTAAGGATCCTACTTAGGCTGGCCTCCAGGTTATGCCTGATGGAGTATGCATGCGGTCACATTGAATGCTGCATCAGTCTTGTAGAAGTCAACCTTATTAACACACATGATCTCATATTTCAATAGGTTGGCTGGCCAAGGAGGCCATTGTCGAAACTAGCCGCAGCTTTAAAGAATAGTTACATGGTAGCAGCATTGCATTCTGTTACGAAACTGCCTGGTTCAGGTATGCAGTTATTGTTGAAATGCTAATTGCTCTAATTCATGTTACTTTTTATGAACCACTTTTCTATTCCGAAAAACTATTGATAAACATCTTAGTGTACTTGGGGAAGTTATTTGACAGAAGGGATTGAGCAAAAGAAGCTAATTGGCATGGCTCGTGCTACATCTGATCATGCATTCAATGCTACAATCTGGGATGTTCTTGTTGACCCTAGCTATCAGGTACTTATGTATGGCAAACATTATGGTTTTGCATGAATGGTTATCTTCCTGAGCAGAAAGTTGTGCATACACAATATATTGGGAGATAAGATCCTGAAAGATCTCATGGTTAAATAGGAATAAGTCTTAGTCAATACACCTGAATTCTCTGTTATATCAGTATAAGGCACTTGTGCTTTAATGATTGTGCCCTTGATCCTTGGTAATAATCAGCCTGCAACAGCTATTTAGATCAAATGAAGTGTGTGCAGCATCGGTTATCGAATTCTGTCCTCCCCTCACCCCACTCAAAACGCGGAAAAGAAAAATTGTGTTACTTACATATATAATTACCCATGCCATCTTCAATGTTGTTTTCTAACTGATACTGTACATTTAATGCAGGGCCAAGGCCTTGGTAAGGCTATGATTGAAAAGCTGATAAGGACTCTTCTACAAAGGGATATTGGTAATATAACACTTTTCGCAGATAGTCAAGGTATCCCGTCCTTTAAATTTAAGTAGGTTGCCATGAAATTTAACTCCAATCTGAAAGAGATCGGTTCTCCCCATTATTTGGTAAAAGATATTATGTAAGTTGTTGAATTGCTTCCAATAATTGTTATATTTCATTGCAGTTGTGGAGTTCTATCGGAATTTAGGTTTTGAACCTGATCCAGAGGGCATTAAGGGCATGTTTTGGTATCCAAGATATTAATTGCCATTTCAATATATAGAAAGAAACTGTTCGTACTTCAACAAGGCCAGAATTCTTTGTGCTTTCATCATGTAGTTTCATCTATCAGACTTCAGAGGGCCTAGGGACATTAGAGGAGGGAACCTGTATGTAAGTCAAATATAATCATACATTTTCCATTGTAACACTTAATGTCAATGCTGTTGTTACTAAGTAATCCATTGCTATGGATTTGCAAAACTGATTACATTGGGGCGGAGGGGGGGTAGGCATTTTTTATCCAGTCATTATCACTCCCTTATTAGACCAACTCAACGCATGACAGTCTTATTTAAAGGCTGAAAATGCTCAAGTTCAGGTTTTGATTCATGTAATTTGACTTTACAAGCTTATTTTGCACTTTCTATCTCATCACCAAATTGTATTGTTTCAACTTACTCCCCATGCATCATGTGGTATTATGGTCTATTTACCATTATGTGAAGTTAAGATTGCCTTAAAATAACGAAATTTAGAAATTTGGAACGCATGGTGTGCTCTTGGTTTTGCTAATGTTAAAAAATTGTAAACCAAATTAGGCGATTGGCCTTGCTTAAAAAAATGACTTGCAGTAGACTGTCTTTCTTTACTCTTTCAATTTGGAAGTCGTGGTTTTCCTATTATATTGTGCATATTTACTGTCTCAATGGAGTTTGTTTGATACTCTTACCAATTTACTAGATGGAAAGTTGGAGGTTGGAGAACTTTGTCTTATGTTAAGCGGGAATTTCATTCAAGTATTATATGTATATTATATGTAGTTTTTGTTTAATATGGTTGTCACTTTACTTGTAATGTTGGACATACTTAGAATGTTTTTCTATAAACTAATTCAAAGTGATGCTATGAAACAGTTGACGTTCTTACATGTTTTGCAAAGCAGAAAAACTAGTTGGGGAGTTTAAGGTTTCTTTTATACAAAGTAAACTGTTCCATTAATATCTTCATCTTCATTTTGGCCATAGAATGTTTGGTATACTACTAGTACTATATAATGAAGGGCAAAAATCTGCTGTGGTGATTCTTTTGGAGATTCATGGATATGGAACAATTGAATACGAACAGACCTGCATTTTTAGGCCTAAGATTCTGACTCTTGGTGTTTTTTATTTGAATCTTTGATATTCTTACGTACATTTGAAAATTGAAAGAACAAATCTTGTGTGATGTTATAATCATAACTCATACGTTTGGGTATTAACTTCCCCAAATTGTCCGGTCTTTCCCCTTCTTCTTGGATCAGTTAGTGGACACTGAAAATTACTTAACCATTTTCATAACATTTCCAGGCAGTTTTCACCTGTTCCCAAATTGAAAGACGAAAAAGATTGTTTCAATATTTTTTATCAAAGAAGATTTTTCTTGTTTATGGGATAATTATATACATGTCCGTGACTTGGTTGTCTCACCAAATTAATACTCGACATTTGGAAGTTGTTATAATAGATAGATATAATGAGATAGGGATTCTAGCTCAATGCCCCTCCTTAGGGAAGGTCTTGGGTTCGAGTCTCAGGTCCAAAATAGGTTCCTGGCCGAACCTATGTTCAAGGCTTTCCAGCTAAAAATATTCGGTGAAGGAATTGATGTTGGTAATTTGCATGTATAAAAAATTACAAGCCGCTTCAGCAAATCAGCAGTTGAGCAATTGAAAGACAAAGTCATTGAGTCTGAAATGTCACATTTAAATCTTAAAATTACCAACTTGGAAAGTGCCATTTTACCCACTCTTTTTTAACTTGATTGATACTATTGATTCAGAAGAATGCTCTCAGCTAGCACTGTATTTATAGTTATACTGACTCAATCTCCCTTGCTGACCTTGGGTTATTTCTTAGTTTCCAATTAAATGCTTCCCTTCCCACATTTTATTATCCACTTGTCTGCATATACTAACTCTCAAACTCCTCTTGAACTACAAACCTGTTTTACTTCTTCTGCCATTCCCATTTGCATCAAGGTTTAATATTGGACTTTTGTTATTTTTGTTTCTTCATTTATGTGTTTCTGTCAATGCTAGCTTGTATATGCATTATCACTATCATGTTGTGGTTCTTTAAATTAAGACTGAGAGAAATGGAAAGAATTATATGCATTTAATGCATTTTATTTTGCTATCTGTTGTTCAGCTGTTTAACTAGTGTTTAACTCTGTTTTGTTCATTTATCCTCTTTAAATTATCATCATAAACCAATGTAATGTATGTGTCTTTTTTCAATTGTTTAGGGAAATAGTTAATGAAAACTTTTTGCTTCCTTTAAATTTTAGTGAACTTTTCATTATATATATTTTTACTGATCATAGACTTTCTTTTTTTGTGTTGAACATGTGTGTTTGACAGATGGAAAAGGCGATACCAGTTCTTGTTTTTGTTCTTGTTTCATGTTGCTTTGCTCTTCTTGCTTTAGGACAGCTTACTTATCCACCAGACAGTTGGTTTTCTTTCTTTCTTTGGTTGAAATTCTTTTATTTGTGCTCATCAGGTTGCATATGGTTAATCATTCTTAAAATGATTGTTTGTGTTGAATTACCAGCTGATGCACTGAAGGCTATTCGGAGAGAACTGCAAGATGCAAATAAACATCTCAGAAATTGGAAAGGACGCGATCCATGCGCAACAAACTGGACTGGGGTAATCTGCACCCCAGAGCTAGCTGATGGGTATCAACATGTTCAAGAGTTGTAGGTTTATTTATTTGTTTACTAATTAGATTAATCTGATTTATTTTTTTCATCTGCTTTGTTCTTATAATTTCATCTTTGAAATGTTACTTGTACATTATCACAGACTTATAGTAATTGATTTGCAAGTCCCTTATTGATGCACTTAACTAAAGAGTGATCACTGAAGATAGTGGTTAATGTGTCGTAGATTTTGCATCAATTTCTGAACTGTTACTCTATATATCACTACTAGCCTAGTAGTAGCAGGTGAAATGATTCGGAAAGGGGATTTGATTCTTCACTACTAGCCTAGTAGTAGTAGGTGGTTTAGAAAAATGATCCTTAAGATTATGAGAATGCTAGAGACTTAAGATGGTCTGTTTTACAAAAACCTCTTTCAAAATGATATTAGGATAAGATTTTACACTTTTTTTGCCTGGTTTCTTCTATGATGCAGGCGGATGCTAAGATTGAATCTTACTGGAAGACTTGCTCCTGAACTTGGCCAACTATCCAATTTGTATTCATTGTAAGTGATCTCAGGTCAATTAACCTCTGATTTGACCTTGGACGAGATAGTAATTCTTCATCCATGTCTGTCAAATTCTTCTACAACTTATTACTTCTGTTACTTCCTTTTGTGCAGGAATTTTATGCGGAACAATATTTCTGGCAGTATACCAAAGGAGATAGGAAATTTAACATCTTTGCAATACCTGTAAGTAATTTATATTCAGAAAGACAGAAACTAACCAATAATTTTATCTGCTGCACTTCTTCCTTGGCAACTGCTGGTGTCAAATGTCTAGCTTTTTCACTTATTTCTATAGATTTCAAAGAGCTTGTAACCAAGACAAAAAAAGGTTCCAGACTTAAAACATGTATTGAAGGCAGTTTCATTTTGTCAATAAGCATATATAATCAATTAATGGATTGTAGAGATTATATATAGGTTGGCTTCATATTGGAAAATGCTTATATTGACAACTTTTAGAGTAAGGAACTATCTGGCCAAAAAAAAAAAAAGTAAGGAACTAAGCTTCATCAAGATTCTTGTCAGATTGATACTAAAGTTTATGAGCTAATAGTTGATTCTAATTGGTGTAAAGTTTCTGGTTTGAATTGAATATGGATTCTCCTAGGATAGATTATTGTGTGCTAAATGGAAGATTAGTGAGGTCTCTCTGCTTTGCTTCTATTGTTATCCCAAGTTTTTTCTTCTGATTTCAACATATAGTAAGCAAAGATATTTCTTGTTAATAAGACCAACTTTCAACTATATGATTGAAGAATGCTCTTGGTTGCAGGCTGTTGAGTGGAAATCAGCTTAATGGATCTTTACCTGATGAGCTTGGTAATCTGTCTAACTTATCAATATTTCAGGTGGACGGGAATCAGATATCAGGACTACTGCCTGCATCTTTTGTAAAACTCGGAAAATGCCAGCATTTGTGAGTAAATAAATACTAAAGTGCTTTCTTTTATTTAGTACTCCTCACTCCTACTTGCATTGATAATAACCTCTTTTTATTCATTTTGTTAACCCTAGCCACATGAACAACAACTCAATTAGTGGTCAGCTTCCGCCAGAACTCTCCGCCATGCCTCAACTCAAACACTTGTAAGCTCATTAATTAGTCGATAGCAATTTTGTTAATTTTAACTGTACAACAGAGATTCCTCTATGCTGTTCTTGTGTTTCCCCACCCTGCTCTGGGCAGTTATGAATCATCCTATACCCATTGATGTGCAGCCTGTTGGACAATAATAACTTATCGGGGCATCTTCCACCAGAATATTCACTGATGCCAAAGTTGACAATGCTGTACGTGTACTTTTCCTTTTTAAAGTATTCTTATTTTAACTGCTATTCAATGGACCAATTTAGTGAAGTGTTATATTTATCCTCTCTGATTTTGATATATTAAATGAACTAGTTTCCTTTTGATGTAATGAAGCATCTCTATGAATGTCCATTTTCTGGTAAAATGAATTAACCTGTGAAGTTTTACTAATAGTTAGTTGAAGGATTTTTAAGATCGAACTGCTTCATCACCTGCTTAAATACACTCAGTCCTAAAGTTCTTCCACCTTCATCCTTCCTATTGAAATAAATATGGTTTCCTTGAATGGATATATATATTATTAGTATTTCTTATACTACTATTTCCTTTTATTGCAGCCAACTTGATAATAACAATTTTGGTGGAACCGAGATTCCTCCTTCTTACAGCGACATATCCAATCTGGTGAAAATGTCAGCTTCTCTCTCTCCCTCACTGTTGACTTTCATTTTATTCACGCTTTCTATCAAAGCATTCAATCAGATATCATGATTAGTCAAATGCCATAGTTGTAGCATGAGCTCTTATAGATAGTCTTATCTCTTCAACATTCTTTTACGTGCACTCTCTCTAAATGTCAAATTGTACCATTCATCTCAACAGAAGTCTTAGGAACTGCAATTTGACAGGGGCTATTCCTGATTTTAGTAGAACCCAAGTTCGTTACATGTAAGTGTTTGAGCATTTTTAGAGTGTTCCACAATTGCTTTCATTCATCTACTTGTATGTTGATATTTTATATTTTTCATAATCACAGTGATCTGAGCCATAACCAACTTACTGGAGAGATACCAACGAATAAGCTTCCTGATATATTGACAACATTGTAAGGGTTCCTATAGGGCACATGCACACATAAACAAATTATAACTTCTGGTCATTTTTCACTGATATGATACCGAATCATCATTGCTTTTGTTCTTGCAGTAATGTATCCTATAATTCGCTGAACGGATCTGTCCCTTCAAATTTTTCAGGCCTTCCTAATCTTCAGAGATTGTAAGTAGCCTTTTTAATGCCAATTTCCTTTGCAAGAATTTCTTGTTGCATGTTTTAGCAATGTTGACTGATTGAATTATTTGTTTGGTTTCTGAAACTATCCAACTCTAGTTGAATGATAATGAAGAGTTCCTTTTGCTGCAGGGCAGTGGACAACAATATGTTAACTGGAGAGGTTCCTTCCACTATTTGGCAAAATGGGAATTCCAATGCTACTAGCAATCTTATCTTGTAAGTTACTACGGCAGCAAGCTATGATTAAAGCTGCATTTACTGCAAAAAGGTTTGCAGCGTATTGGTTGAGATTTTAAGTACAGGATTCATAATGGCGAATGAAATTGCTGGGTTCACTTGACATACCTGATCCTCTGCTCATATACTTTACTTGCAGAGATTTCCGCAACAATTTGCTTTCAGAAGTTTCAGGCAGTGTAGCTCCTCCTTCAAATGTTACAGTTAGGTGAGCATGGGTTTAAAGAGTCCTAGCTAGTGGATTAACTGCAAAATCCATTGCTATAGTCAATGACTAAGAGATGGATCACATTATCCGATTGGACCAGTTGAGAAGTGGTTGGTCTGGTTCAATAAGTTTATATAAAACTGCTTAGTCAATAATGAACTGGTAAAAAACTTATTTAACATAATATTGTTTCCATATGATCTTAATCTAATTACTGCTTCCTGGATTCTTAGGCTTGATGGCAATCCCGTCTGTACCACAGAAAATCTACTGGACAAAACTTTATTCTGCACAACTAATGGAGATGGATCAGTCGAAAATTTATCACCTGGAAGCCAAAGTACTTCTAATAACAGTTGCAGCCTTTGTCCTACTGGTGATCACTTTGAATTGGTCCCGGATTCTCCTAGCCCTTGCTTCTGTGCCATACCTCTCGAAGTTGTTTTACGTTTAAGAAGTCCTACCATTTCAGATTTTTCTACATATATCAATTCTTATCAGCAGGACTTAGCAACCCAACTCGGACTGTCTCCTTATCAACTATTTGTGCGTTTATATGAATGGGAACAAGCAGGTCCAAGGCTATGGCTCTATGTAAAAATTTTCCCTCCATATAGCAAGTATACCGGTAGATTCAACCAGAGTGAGGTTATACGGATCACAGGCCTGTTTGCTACCTTTCAGATTTCTCCTAAAGACATCTATGGTCCACTTGAGCTTATCGAGTTCCCAGTTGGACCCTACACAGATGGTATTTCTACATCACTCATCTTTCTTACTGTTCCTGATCCTTGGTGAAAACCCTCTGATGAATACTCCAGCAGATTGTATTTTATGACAAGATGCTTCAGTATTTCCTAGTACTCTGCATTCCTCTTGTGGAAATTATAGCTTACTGATTCTTGTTATTGCAGTTCTTCAAACCTTGAATTCAAAAACAAGTAAGGGTGCCCTAATTGGAATAATCTTAGGGTCCATATCCTTTGCAATTTCATTATCTTTGGTTTGTATCAAGGTCCTCAGTTTCTATAAAAGGCGCAAGCAATCCCAGCAAGAAGTGCCAAGAGAACAGTCAAGTAAGTCCATAATAAATACTAATATAGTTGCTATCATGTCTTTTCCTAATTTCTACTTATTTTTCTTTTTTCTATTCCAACTGCAGTTTCAATAGTTCCAATCAGAACTGATAGTATTAAGGAATTCAGCTTTCTAGAACTTGAAGCAGCTACCAACGGTTTCAGTGACGCTGCTCAAATTGGTCAAGGAGGATATGGAAAGGTTTATACGGGCATCTTGGCTAATGGAACAGTAGTGGCAATTAAGCGTGCCCGGCAAGGATCTATGCAGGGTCACATAGAGTTCATAACTGAAATACAAATGCTGTCACGATTACACCATCGTAACCTGGTTTCTTTGGTCGGATATTGTGGTGAACAAGGCGAACAGGTACTTTTAGTCACTGCACTCCCCTGCCATTTGTTGAAAAAGCATGACATAACAAACTAATTCAATAGAATACGAGAGAACATAAATTTAACAAGAAAAATTAAAACATCATGAGAAAAACCATGCATAAATGCCTAAACCATGGAATTTGGCTTAAGCTATCATCATTCATTAATATCCTTTATCTCATAATTGAGTTTTGCTTTGGACATGCTCATGTACTATTGTGAATCATGAGGGATAATGCTAATTTTTGATCGGATAGATCTATTAGGCATTAAGTTTCAAGGCTGCAATAGATAAAATAATGATTCAGCTTAACTCATATGCATCTGAAACAATAGTTACCTTCTTAAAAAATACTTGATATCTTTGCTTTTTCCTTTGCAGATGTTAGTTTACGAGTTTATGCCCAACGGTTCTCTACATGATCTTCTCTCAAGTAAGTTTCTTATGCTCTACCTGATTTTGAGGGCTTAGTGTTGTTTATTAATTAGTAGTGTGGATGTTCATTGATATAAACTGTTGTTGCATATTATTGCAAAATCTTAACATATTGTTGTATGTGCAAAATCACAGATAGACACAGGCATAGCTTCGCTTTCCCCTTGCGAATGCGCATTGCATTGGGTGCAGCCAAAGGCATCCTCTACCTTCATACTGAAGCTGACCCACCCATAATTCATCGGGACATCAAGGCAAACAACATACTGTTGGACTCCAGGTTTACTCCTAAAGTTTCTGATTTTGGAATCTCAAGGCTTGCACCAGTCCCAGATGCTGAAGGAGCTTCAGCTCATATTTCCACTGTCGTCAAAGGCACCCCAGTAAGAGCTTTATCATAATCTCAACTTTCCCACAAGCAAAACTAACCTAACTTAAGTTCTACACTAAAAACAAGGATTTAATATTTTCACTTCCACTTTGTTTTCTATAAATAGGGCTACCTGGATCCAGAATATTTCTTGACTCACAAGTTGACAGAGAAAAGTGATGTCTATAGCCTTGGAATAGTGTTCCTGGAACTTTTGACAGGGATGATGCCTATCTCTCATGGAAGAAACATTGTCCGAGAGGTAACGTTATTATACTCCGTACGTCATATCTCCACTGCAACCACTTCAGTCAGTTTCCCTGGAAGATATAATTCACAGAATTTTGGACTTCATTATTGAAATTTAATTCCCTTGCACAAACATTGATTGCATTTAAAATGTTATATTAGAAACAACAGTTTACCGTAAACTGATAGAGGGACAAAAGTTAACAAGACAACTTCTGGTTCATAAACAACAATTCGATGTTCCATCAATATTGTTTACAACTTCACATTCTAAAGTCGAAAATCTTCTTGTCTGAATCATTGTTTATGTAAAACATGTTGTTCAAACAGGTCCATGGAGCTTGCCAAGCTGGATTGATGTTTTCCATCATAGACCGAAGCATGGGTTCATCATACTCATCGGAATGCATCAAGAAGTTGATGGCACTGGCACTGAAATGTTGCCAGGATGATCCCAAGGATCGACCGACAATGCTGGAAGCTGTGAGAGAGTTAGAGAATATATGTTCACTGCTTCCGGAGTCTGATGAAGTTCCCACAGAGTCAGATAATTCCTCCACTTCCGGCAGACAATTAGCACTGTCTTCTGGAAGGAATTCCCAAGTCCTCCTGACCACTCAAGTCTTAGGAAGTGAACTTATTAGCGGTGTCATTGCCACCATCCGGCCTCGCTGATCTTTTCAGCTTAATCATGAATGAAACTTTATTTTACACTACTTGCAAACAAAAACCTTTGACTACTTGTATAGTATTTTGTAATTAGGCTGCTCAGTTGACTGTCACTATGGGTTTAATGTTTATACTTCTATACATGAGAAACGAAAATAAATAACTGTGTATGTATATATTTTTTGTCCATTTCAGCTGGAAATATCGGGAAATTTCGATTTTTTGTTGGATATAATTTCACATGTTTGATGACCAAATTTCTTTTCTTGATTCTGTACCAAAAAAAAAATGTTTGATGACCAATTTATTTACGGCTTATTAGCCTTTGTGCTCCCTAGACTATTGCATCAAGAACATTTTGCCCCCCTGAATTTCAAATTAGGACATTTTGCTCCTTAAACTTCCAAATTCAGGACATTTTACCCCCTAAACTTCCCAAATTCAGGAGGGGCCAATTATCATAAATTTGGAAAGTTAGCATGGACCAAATTGTCTCGAATTTAGTTTAAAGGGTAAATTGTCTTTAGGCAGTTAGGCTCATAATTCAAGGGACAAAAAGACTAATAAGTCATTTATTTACTCTTAAAAAAAGGTGGAAGAGATTGGGCTAATGAAAGCCCACAAAAGACAAGACAAAGATGTCGGTTAATAATTAACAAAGTTGATCGGTCCGCGCTGGCGTGTCGGACATTCTTTGTTATAAATTTTGTTATTATTGTTTGAATGCAGAAAGGATTTCATTTCAAAAATTTGTAATTTTATTAGTATTTTGTGTATTTGTGAAGTAATTTGCCAATTAAATGGATCTCAATTATCTATAAATATATAACTTATTAATGGTGGTTAAGTTTTATAGCTGTAAAATTCATTTTTTGTTGATAAAATCGTAGCTTGTAATCCATTTCTTATTCTTGGACATTAACCTTTGCTACTTAAAATATCCGCTTTCTCATAAATCTAATTAAATTTTTTCTATCACTATAGTTTGAGAAAGATGAGAGACGCTTTTATCTTTTAAAAGAAAATCATTAAATTAAAACAAAACTAATTAGTTTGAAGAGTTTAATGGGTTTTACACATAAAATCCAAATTAGGAAGAACAAAAGGACACAAAGTGGGTAAATGGATCTTCCAAAAAAGTGGCAAAAGACCAAAATGAATGGTGAGAAGAGAAACTAATTAAGGGTCTTCTTAGTAAATAAATAATACATGATTTTATGGTTAATAAATGTTTTCACATTCAACTGGTTAAAAACCCTTGCAATTACAAAAAAAGGCTGGAGGAGAAGGGAATGATGAGAAACTAATTGAGGGCCTTCTTAGTAATTAACCAAGTAAGAAAAGACATAAAAGGACAAAAAAAAGTTCAAACCGAGTCTCCTCATCGATCCTCAAAAGGAACTTTTAGTAATATCCCTGAGTCTTTCAAATAACATATATTATATATTAGGTCAAAGATATAAGTGTGTTATCTATATCTATATTATATTAAAAAGTACGACTTTTTGTAAAACTTTTGAATCATCCATTATATCATTATTTTTCAAACATATTTCTAATTAATTTTCTTATAATATTCATTAATCAATATATAAATTATGGAAATATTTTATCATTGGTTAAACTTTTATAGTTTTACTCAAATAAAAACTCTATTTTTATTTAATTAAATTTAATATCCTTATAACTATTTTATTTTTACCATTTTTTTGGTACATTTATTTTTACCATTTTACTATTCCAATTAAAACACTTAAATATATTAAAAAATTTTAAATATACTATTAAATTCATTATTTTATAAATATTTTATTTTTACCATTTTAATTTTAATAAATTGGAGACTGTCACATCTATCTATATCCATGCTATATTAAAAAGTACAACCTCTTGTAAAACTTTTGAATTGCTCATTATACCCTTATTTTTCGAATATATTTTTTAAATGTCATTATTTAAACTTTTTTAGTTTTACTCAACTAAAAACTCTATTTTTATTTAATTAAATCTAATATCCTTATAACTATTTTAATTAAAAAACTTATATATATATATATTAGAATTTTTTAAATATAATTTTATAGTTTTACTCAACTAAATACCTATTTTATTTTTATCATTTTACTAATTTAATTAAAAAACTTAGATTAGAATTTTTAAAAATATTTCTTAAATGAAATTGTTTAAAATTTACAGTTTTTTTTTAGAAATAAGCTTTTACAATTATTCTACTAAAAACTATTTTTTTTAATTAAATTCAATATTTTTATAAACATTTTATTTTTACCATTTTAATTTTTAAAAAATTGGAGACTTTTTGGTAGGTTTGGACCCATGTCAATTATAATATAAACTAGTAAAAGTATTATTATCAAGTTTAAAAGTTAACATAAGTTGTCTAATCATTAATTATTCATCATTTTTAAAAACTAATTAAGTTAAAATCTCTTTAAAATTTAATTATTGTGATTGATCTTTTTCTATTTTTGGAGTGTGTATTGGTAGTTTAATGTATTAGAATGTATAACAAGAATTTAAAATTTTTAAAAATAAAAAGAATGGTAACATGCAATTATTTCATTTGACTTATAACGTTAAAGAGTCGACGAAAAAAAAAAAGGTCAATCGGGCGGGTTGGTCGGGTTTGGGTCATCTGGGTCCAAGTCAAATGAGTCATGTAATTTTCTCGGGTCATTTGATTCTGCGGGTTTAGGGTTAGGCGGGTTCGGGTTTTGGGTTTTTCGGGTCTAGGACTCAGATCAATTGGATCAGTCTTGAAATTTTTAATGTTTAATTCTTAAATTTATTTAATATCTTTATTAATCGATTTATTTTACAATCCACTATCGATGAAATTTAGCAAACTGCATATACAAGGCTAAAGAGTTGACATGATTCCCTTTATATATTAATTTTGAATATTAAATACATGATTAATTATGGTAGAGTACTGGATTCTTAATTCTAGGCTACCTGGACCATGAGGTCTTGAGTTTAACTCTCATGAATGTGAGTTTAGTTTGTAGTTTATTTATTTGTGTATTTGATTTGTAGGTAGTTTATTTATGATATAGTTTCTAGGATAGATGATATTAGAGATTTTGGCAACCTTATTTTATTTCTGTATTTTAATTTGTAAATAGGGAAGCCAATGAATTTGCACATTCTCTGGCTATAGATTGAGCTGGATAACGTGTGGTGCGAGATTATTTATCCCGGCGTTTGTAATCTTTAATTATTGATTAATGAAATCGATTATTTGCTAAAAAAATTGTTCAAGAAATTACTAATTAATTATTATTATTTATTCATTATGTAAAAAAGAACAAATTACTAATTATAAATTTATCATAAATTATTCATATAACTGATAATAATTATTCATATAATGAAATTTAGCAAATCTAATCATAATTGGTAAAATTATAACTATAATATAAACAAGTTGATCGGTCCGTGCTGGCGCGTCAGACATTCTTTGTTATAGATTTTGTTATTATTGTTTGAATGCAAAAAGGATTTCGTTTCAAAAATTTGTAATTTTATTAGTATTTTGTGTATTTGTGAAGTAGTTTTCCAATTAAATGGATCTCAATTTTCTATATATATAACTTATTAATGGTGGTTGAGTTTTATAGTTGTAAAATTCATTTTTTTTTAATAAAATCATAACTTGTAATCCATTTCTTATTCTCGGACATTAACCTTTGCTACTTAAAATATCTTCTTTCTCATAAATTTAATTATAAATTCTTTCTATCACTATAGTTTGAGAAAGATGAGAGACGTTTTTAATTTTTAAAAAATCATTAGATTAAAACAAAACCAATTAGTCTGAAGACTTTAATGGGTTTTACTTACACATAAAATTATAGAAATAGCCAAATTAGGAAGAACAAAAGGAGGACACAAAGTGCGCAAATGGTATTCCAAAAAAGTTGCAAAAGACCCAAATGAGTGGTGAGAAACTGATTGAGGGATTGAGGGTCTTCTTAGTAAATAAATAATACATGATTTAATGGTCAATAAATGTTTTCACATTCAACTGGTTAAAAACTCTTGCAATTACGAAAAAGGGTTGGAGGAAAAGGGAATGGTGAGAAACTAATTGAGGGCCTTCTTAGTAATTAACCAAGTGAGAAAAGACATAAAAGGACAAAAAATGTTAAAACCGAGTTTCCTCATCGATCCTCAAAAGGAGTTTTTAGTAATATTCCAGGGTGTTTCAAATAATATGTAGTGTATGTATGTATGTATGTATGTATATATATATATATATTATTGAATAAATGATAATTTAGAATTGTTAAAATTATAACAATGTGGATTTTATTGAGTAAAACATAATTTTAGTTTATAATATTCTTGGGTCATCCGGGTTAGCGTCTTGGATCATTCGGGTTACGAGTTTGTTGGGTCTGGATAGGACATGTTCTGGTCGTTTACTTTTTCTGGTCAAATCGGGTTCGGCCGGGTTGGGCGGGTTATCGAGTTTGGATCAAGTTTTGACGGCTCTACTTATAATTAATTTCAATAATTATTTTAATTTTCTTTTAATTTAAACAAGACAGGTCACGTGCAACGCACGTGAAAGTGAAGACTAGTACTATATTAAAAAGTGCGAGTTCTTATAAAACTTTTGAATCACCATTATACCCTTATTTTTCGAATATATTTCTTAAATGTTATTGTTTAAACTTTTATAGTTTTACTCAACTAAAAACTCTATTTTTTATTTAATCAAATCTAATATCCTTATACATATTTTATTTTTATCATTTTACTATTTTAATTAAAAAATTTAGATATATTAGAATTTTAAAAATATATTTCTTAAATGGCATTGCTTAAATTTTACAGTTTCTTTTAGAAATAAATTTTTACAATTATTCTACTAAAAAAAATTTTTATTTAATTAAATTCAATATTTTTATAAATATTTTAATTTTAAGTTGTTGTCTTACACCCTAGATAAGCAAGGAATGGGAAAGTCTTTCTTTCCTTTTTATTTTTTTCTTGGTACATAAAAGTTTAGGTAAGGGGAGGCCGTCCCCGTTTAGTGACAGGGCATGCGGCATGCCACAATTACTGGCTGAAACTTTCTTCCGAGGCCTTCCAGGCTCCGGCTATAAATATATGGAAATTCATCCATGATTCTGCAAATATTTAGGCTTTAGGGCTGGGTGACCTCTTCTGATATATCGCCAAGAAACTTATAAAAATAAATTGGAAAGAAAAAGGTAATAAGCCTTTTTGCCTCCTGAATTATGGGCCTATGAACAATTTGCCCCCAATTTGCCCACTGAACTTTCCAAATTCAAGACAATTTACCCCTTTTCGTCAGAAGGTAATATGTTTTGAATTTTGGATGTTTAAGAGGCAAAATGTTCTAAATTTGGAAGTTCATGGGACAAAATGTCTTGATTGAAGTTCATGGACAAAAAGGCTAATAAACCGAAAGAAAGGAAAAAAAAAAGCCTTCTATTTAGGGATGTCAACGGGGCCCCAATCTGGTGGGGAACCCGATTTCCCGTCTCGACGGGGGCGAGGTCGGGGAGTAGTTTTTGGGAACGGGGACGGGAATGGGGATTGTTCTCCATTCCCCGTTGGGGACGGGGATGCGGATGGGGAATGGTCCCCCTGCCTCGGACCCGGCCCCTAAATATATATATATATATATATATATATATATACTAGTCTTAGCTTTCACGTCCGTTGCACGTGGCCGAACT
>AWWV01003129.1:0-11306 GCA_001974805.1 Corchorus capsularis | reverse complement strand
ATACTATATATTATTTTTAGTACCCAGGGAAATTACTAAAAGAGCGAATTGAGGATTAATGGGGGTATCACCTTTTGGCTTTTTTTAAAAAAAAACTTTCTCACTTTTCGGATGACTAAAAAGGCCCTCAATTAGTTTTTCTCCCTTTCCTTTTACTCTTGTCCTTTTTTGTAATTGCCCAATTCCCTTCCTTAATTGCCTTTAATTAATGTTTCTTCCTCTGTTTTCTTTTCCCCTCTCACCTACTCAGTTGCTGCTTCCTTAACTTCTCGGTGTTGATCAATCTTCAGGTTTGCGAAAAATCAAACCTTTCATGACTCCCCTTTGTTTTCACCTTCACATCTCTTTCCTCTTTCTTCTCCTTCCCCATCCCTTCAACATGGCCCATTTAATGTTTTTCCCTTTCTAAAATATGACGCTTCTTCTCTCAAAATCAAACCTCGATGGCAACTGTTGTAAACGTCATTTTTAACTGCAAAAAAAAAAATCATCGGTTTCTTTAAGGCGGCTACAAGATGGTGGTTGTCGATAATCTGGATAATTCCTCCAATGTTGCAATAAAAAGGTCGAAGAACTCGCCACTGAATTTGGCAAAAACCTTTCTTTTCACCAAGTTTGTTGAATGGTTGAACAAACCAATTTTCAAAGAAAAATTTCAGTTTGTATGACTTTAATTTTAAAGGAAAAAAGGGAGAATAATTGATTAATCAATTAATCAAGCACTACTCTAAAACAAAGAATGCACGTGGATCTTATATAATTGATTATAATATCCTTATTCAATCAATTAATCAAGCACCACTCTACGAAAAAAAAAAGCCCGTAGCGCCAGCGCGGGTTGATATGACTTGTACTTAATTATGTGGATATATCATGTTTTGTGTCAAAATCTCATACTTAGAAACTTTTTTCAATCTAATGCTTGGGGGTATTATTGTACATTGGTTCGAGTTGGGAATGTAAGATTCCCAGCATAACCAAACGCTGAAATAAAAAAAATATGAGATTCCTGGGAATGTCATTTATCCAGCAATATCACATTCCCGAGAATGATATTCCCACTGGGGATCCAAGAACCCCCCAACCAAACGATCTCTAAGAGTTAACTTGCATTATTTATTAAACTTGATCATGTCACATGGTAGGGGTGTCCAATTGGTCGAGTCGGGTCTATTCGGGTCGGTTCCTCTCAAGAACCGACAAAACCGAGACTTTTAAAATGGAACCGAGCACCGACCCGAGTAGTCTTAGAACCGACGGGAACCAACCTTGTCGATTCCGTCGGGTTCTCGGGTCGGGTCGGGTTATTTATTCATATATATATAAAATAAAGTTATAAAAGTAAATATATATAATATATATAATTATAATATATAATTTATATTTATTATATTTTTAAAAAATATATTGTCGGGTTCTCGGGTCTCATATCCGAACCGACAACAGACCGAGAACCCGACTATTCTGTCCGGTTGCACCGAATTCACCGTGAGAACCGTGGAAACCGACCCGATCAACCCCGAAACCGACTGCACAAGTCGGGTTTTTCGGATCGATTCGGGGGCATTAAAATAATTTTGCATATCTTCTAAGTTAATATATATTTTTTTTATCTTGTAATTGTGTTTAGTATTTTATTTTATTTTATTTTGACTATTCAGATATATATGCTCCCATGAAAAAGAAAATTAACATTTAAAAAAAAAGATCATGTGACTTTTTTTTTTAGGTGTAAAGATCATGTGACTTGATATTAAAATAATTGCTTGTAATTAATTATCTAATTATCTAATTATTACGATATTTTATTAATTAATTTAATAATTTTATTTTTGACTTTTTGGACAGGAATCTCCCTTGATCGGGTTATTATTTGACTGTTATGAATCATAGATGATGATAGTTGTAGTATGATATACTATATATCATAGTTTGAATAAGAGGAAATCGTATTCTTAGCTGCAAATATCTACATCTTATAATATTGAGTCAATATTTTGATTCAATCAAGTTGTTTAAGATAAAGCAAACTCTGCGATTTGTCAATTTTTTGCATTATGCAATTTTTTTTTTTAAATGTAGTTTTCATTCATAAAAACGAAATTACATCATTCATATTATAAATTACACTAATAAGCTACAATGAATATTCAATTTCATTATCAACGTCTTGATCTGAATTTGCTGTCATGATATGAATTTTCTGAATGAGTTGGAGCTTTAACCTATCACATAAGTCTCTAGCACGCGTGACGTCTCCTCATTTTCGTTTCTGTGTAATTTTTTCCAAAGAGGGCTTTCAACGACAACAGAAAGATTTGTTTTTTGTGTGGATGATTTATTGTTTTAGTTGTTTTCGCTTGCATGATTAATTTGATATATTATAGTTTGGGATATCCGGGTTACAACAAAATGAGTGTTTTTTTTAATTACGTATACTAAATTACATGTTGTAAGATATAAGGCTTACACATGGCTAAATAAATTACATGTGGTATGAAAAAATTGATTTATAATAAAGATGATTGATAAAAGCATAATACTCAAGCAAAACTAATATACTTAGTATTTATTCTTTTAACAAATATTGATATCTTATTCTCTAAAAAAAAATATTGTTATCTCATTGACTGGAATGGTTCCATATACTCCCTCTGTTCCTATTTATATGTCATCACTTTGGTCAAACAACTTCAACTTTGACCCTCTTTTTAAAAAAATATATAAACCAAAATAAAATTTTAAAATAATACTCATAAACTTTGAAGCATAAGCTTTTCAAAGTATATTTTTTGAAATTTTAGTTCTACATATTTTTCTTTTAATTAATCGCGCGTCAAAATTGAAGTTGTTTGACCAAAATAATGACATATAAATAGGAATAGAAGGAATATATACAAGAATATTTAACTTTGTCTTAAATGCCACTTTGCACCCTATGTTTATACGGACTACCACTTCACACCCTTATTTTTTATTTTGATCAAAACACCACCCCATAGTTTTATTTTTTTTCCCACGTTGCACCATCTGTTATGGTAGAACTAACAGCGACGTCATGGAGTCCTACGTGGCACGCCACGTGGCATGCTGACTTGGCATGCCTGATGGCATTTTTGTCTGACGTGGCATGCCACATCAGCATCATAACAACGCCATGAAACTTAACGAATTTTCGATAACGGAGGATGCAAAATGTACCCAAAATAAAACATTAAGGTGCAAAATTATCAAAATAAAAAAAAAGTGCAAAGTGCCAGTTCGTACAAACTTTAGGGTGCATTTTGGCATTTAAGCCATTTAACTTTAAACAATTGTATATCTTAGAGTTTGTTACAGTTATTTGTAGTCAAAAATTGTACATCAATTTCACCAAAAAAAAAAAGTTGTACATCAAAGTTTTATTTATTTTTTATCAAAATGTTAGATGACCAAATATATACTTCCTTTGAATTTAAACATTTTATCTATATTTTTTTATTGTACTTATATTTATTTTATTCATTTATATATAGCTAAATAATTTAATTAATAATAATAAAATGCATATGGTTTATACCTCAATTTACAATTGAGGGTAATTGGTATTTACATAAAATATATTGAGATGTGTGGTCAAGATTTAATCAGAAATCCTGAAGAAACTTAGTTTCTGCACCACCCTGGTTCTGATAGAATTAGGAAAATCTTATAATTAATGACTAAGGGCCAAAATTAATTATTAATTAATAAGTAATAATTATTTTTCAGAATAATTATTAATATTTTCTCCTAGAATGCCGCCCCTGTCTATGGGAAATGGTGTGATAGGCCTCAAGGGACCAGTTTCCTTTAATACTGCTGTCTGATGGGTCAGGCAGAAAGTAAAAGAGGAAGGTGTATGCCATTTGACCATGCAGATGGAAAATATTTCATGGATTAAAATAGTCTAAGTCTTTCCCAACACCCAGGGAAGGCCGCCCTGTTCTTAGGAAGCTGTCTCCTCACCTCTTGCACTAAGGAAGCAGAAAGCAAGAGTTTGTCAGCAAGTGAAACACTCACTGAACTAAGGGAGGCGTGAGATTTTATCTCTCACATCCCTCACACATGACCACTTAAACACATTGGTCAGGCCGCCCAGCTAGTTGCACTCCCCCACGAGGCAAATTTGCATTTTGTTCATTTAAGGACAAAAAGGCGAAATCAAGAAAATTAAGCTAGCTAGGGGGTGCGGCTCCAACAGGGGGTTAGACCATGATGGTCCTTGGTTCATGTAGACCATCTTGGCTAAGTTTCATCTCAAACGAACTTAAGATGAAAAACTTATGCATGTTTTTCATTTTCAATTAAGAACAGTTTGGGGTGTGAAACCAACTTCACTATGATAGGGAGTTCAGTTTTGCTTATAATTTTTTTCATATTTTTATGGGAATAATCTAAGCCTACTGGTGGAAAATCAGCTTCATTGGATTTAGAATGAAAAACTTATGCATGTTTTTCATTTAAGGACAGTTTGGGGATAGAAACCAAGTTCACCATCAAGGAGAGCTAGGTTTTACTTAGAATTTTTTCCATAGTCTTGAGGAAATAATCTAAGTCCCTTGGCAAAGTTTCATCTCAATCAGACTTATAATGAAAAACTTATGCACGTTTTTCATTTAAGGACAATTTGGGGTGTGAAACCTAGTTCACCATGAAGGAGGGCTCGAACCAAGCCAATATTTTTACCATAGTCTTTGGCTGATATACGAACCCTACTGGTGAAGTTTGGGCTTAATCCGAGCTCATTTGCAACTTTTGCATTCTTTTCAGTTAAGGACAAGTGGCTTTGTCACCCCGGTTTAGCCATGGTTCTTAATTAAAAGATATTTTTATGAACTGAAGAACTAAATATGGCTAAGTAAGAGAAAATTTGGTGGCCATGGTTCTAAGGATCTAAGACCCAGGTCAGAAAGCCACCTCTTAGCCAATCAAGAGGGTTCAGCCCATCGGAAGCATCAGAAGACTTGTTGTGTGATACATTAGAGAGAAGAATTTTCGCCTGATACATTAGAGGGAAGAATTTTTCGCCTGACACATCAGAGGGAGACGTCATAGCCTCTTCTCCACCCTCCTCTCACCTGTTGGATGCAATCAGAAAGAGAAGGAAGCTTCACTGCACCTTCTTGGAGATGTCATCTGACCAATCAGATTAAATTGCCTTCCTCAGCAAGTAAAGCCTACCAGAATTCAAGCCCATGCCGCCCCCTATATAAAGGAATTAGTTCCAGAGCTCCAGACAGATATCACTTATCTCACAAACTTGCTCCGCGAAAAAAACCAAGCTCCGTGCTCTTTTTCTCTTGTTCATCACGAGTTCTTACTCGTTCTTTACATTTTTCTTGTTTCAATCTCATTTACGGACGTTAAAACATCAAATTCTTGTTTCTCTTTGAAAAGACAGCAATCAAATTGCTCTTTTCCCCCAATTTCAATCTCAATCAATTAAAGCTCTTGAAGCGCTCTTTTTTAGGAAGTCTTATTCTTATGGATCCAATGATTTAAATGCTCCGGTGTGACTTTGATCCAGTCCCCACAAAATCGCTCTGATCTTTTTCTCTGCTGCTACGCGCACTAAATTTAGTTTTTACAACCTCTTTGTCAATTTCAGCAAATTGACTGGCACGCCCCCATGCTGTCATTAAGAAATCTTCGTAGAAACTCTATCAAGAGATTTTTGGCTCAACATCTCTTTTTGGCACGCCCAGTGGGACTCAATAAGATTTGACTTCCTTCCTAAGGCGTCTCCAAGAAGCTTGTTTGCCCATTTCTCTCTCAATTGTACTTTTTACTCTCTTAAGTCGGCGATCCCCGACTCACTCTCTTTCAACTCAAAACTCTCAAGGTGTCCGCCTTCAGCAAGGTCCACACATCTCTCTCTCCCTCTCCAGTTGAAAGTGTCCACCTCCAAGAAGGTCCATACCGACGGCTCCCTCAACTTTCAAGCTGGAATACAGCATCCTGTCTTCTTCCCACCTCAACGTCCTGAAGGTCTACTTTCTTTTTACTTTTTTCCGCATTTTTACTTTTGTTTTTTCCTACAACTCAGCTATGCCACCTAAGGGAGGAGACAAGAAACCTCAGGACTCCTCAAGCCAAAGTCCATTTGGATCTATTGGCTGGAGAAGTGAGGAAGATAACTCCCCTCTGAAGCTGAATGATACTAACATGTGGCGTGCTCTGGAAGCCATTGCTCAGTCTCTTAAGAAGTTCAACAACTCTCAAGATCTCATGATGCAACAGTTGGCTCAACAAAGGGCTGACTCCCAGCAAAACATCCAACAACTCATCAACAAGTTGGAGGGTGGACCTGGAGGCCAAGGACTCGGGGGGCAAAACCAACAGTTGTTTGGTGCCCAGCCCGTCGCCCTGCTTTTGCAACAAGTCCACAATGAGGTGAACAACCAACAAGTTCCACCTCCACCTCCACTCCCTCAAGGACCTGTCCAACCTGGACTTGGAGGTGAAAACAACCTTGTGAACCAAAAAGAAGTTGTTGACAACGCTGCGGACAACATGGATGAAGAGGTCAACAACGTTGAACCTCGAGTGGTAGCCTATGTACCACCTCATGTTAGGAATGGCAATGGCAATGGAGCAAGGAATCGCCATCAGCGATATCCTCCTCCACGCCACCTTCCACAAGAAGGACCAGTCAATCAGAACCACATCAGGGAGATGATTGAAGATATAATTGGTCCAGCATACCGAAGGGTTGGACGACCATCCTTCTAGAAGCCCTATCCTGAGGAGTATGATAGACTCTATCCCCTCCCTCGAGGATACAAAGTCCCTGAGTTCACTTGTTTCTGCGGAACTTCAAGTGAACAATAGACTTTGGAACACATTGCTCGCTTCACCATGCAATGTGGAGAGGCTAACTCTGGATACCATAAGCTTCGTCTTTCCTAATTCTATCAATGGAGTGGCATTCACATGGTATATTAATCTACCGCCTAACTCTGTAAAGACTTGGGAAGAGATGGAGAGGTTGTTCCACACTCAGTTTTATAGAACTGAACCTGAGGTATCCGTGGCTGACTTGTCACGCCTTTATCAAAAGAAAGGGGAGTCAGCTGAGGATTACTTAGCTCGTTTCAAGAAGCTAAGGAATATGTGCCACACACCTCTTCAAGAGATGGAGTTCGTGCGCCTAGCTCAGAATGGACTTGACATAGAGCTTCGAAAGAAGTTCGAAGGAGTTGACTTTAGAGATTTCTTTGAGATGTCAACCAAAGTGACTAGGTACGAGACCCTTCTCCGAGAAGAGAACGAACGAAAAAGTTCATCCTATGGTACTTACTATCAAGAGCCAAACTTTGAACTTGGAGTTGTTGAGGTCAAGGCAGATCAGCCTATTGAGTGTCCATGTTTGATAAAGGCATGGGTTGGACATCCTCAGACTCAGGAAAGGTTTGCAGCCATGTATCGACGCCAGGCTGAAAAGAAACCTTATGATGGAAGCAGGACTTATTCATTTGACACTTCAAAAATGAATGAGATCTTTGACTTTCTACATAAGTCTGGCATGATCAAGCTCCCTCCTGGTCATGTACTTCCTTCACCTCAGGACATCAGGGGAAGAGAATACTGCAAGTACCATGACTTCTGGAGGCATCCAACTAGCAATTGTACTGTGTTTAAGAACATAGTACAAGAAAAGATAGAGAAATGAATCTTCAAATTTCTTGAAGTCCTTAAAAAGAACATGGGAGTTGACAAGAACCCTTTCCCAACTCCTGTGCACATGGTCACTTTCAACTTCCCAAGGGATGGACAAGTGACCAAGAAAGCAAAGAGAGGAGAAACAACACTCCAGAGGGCGCCACTGCCTACAAGAAACCCCTTGTCAGCCAACCCTCAACAGGAAGGTGAGTTTTGTTACCACTCTTCTAAATTTAAGAAGTTGGTGGATAAAACTAAGTCTTTGGGTTTGAATGCAGATCGCCTTGGTGCCCAGACTCGGCCGCTATGGGACTCAAAGCACCTAGAAGGAAGCTAGAACTCTACTCATCTGAGGATGAGGAAGAGCCCATCAAGCAACATCACACTTCTTCAAAGAAAGAAGTTTGAAGGAAGTTGGACTTCTAAGCAAAGACTCCACTCTAAAATGAGAGAAAGAGCAAGTCAAAGCCTGCTCCCAGCTCAGGGGCTAGCAAGAGACTTCTAACCCTCCTTCTAAGTCAAGAAAGTGGGAGATTGGAGAGTCATCATCTAAAGTGATGCCTCCCTCCTCTCATTTGACTTCATCTCTCCCTTGAAAGAAGCAAAGGACCTCCAAAAGACAAGCACAAGTCAAGTTTCACCTTAAGTCTCACTCAAAAGGGGCCAAGCAAGAAATTAGACCATGGTTGAACCATAAGAAAGAGGAATACCGTGATGCAGCTGTGAGGAAAGAGTTGAAGATACGAGAAGACCAAGCACGACCAAAGATGGTCAAACCACCATCCAATGCTCAAAAGGGTGTGTGGCAAAAAGTGCAACATCCCAAGTTCCCTATTCAAAGAAATAGGAAGACTTGGAGAAGACGTGAACTCCGAAAAAGAGCGAAAGCTCGAAAGGAGGACATGGATGATGCCATGCGCATTGATGAGAGTGGATGTGAACTCCCAAAGGAATCACCACCCATCAATGAGATAGAAACATCTCTCATGAACTTAGCAGACATGGGGGTGGAGCTATGCAAGGCAAAAATCCTCTCAGTGGAAGCAAAGCTTAAGGAAAGGGCACTCCAGCTAGATCAAAAGGAGGTGAAACTGCAAGAACTAAGGAAAACCCTAATTAACATAGGCCATGGCAGTGAAGAATACACTTGCCAAGAACTAGCCAATGAGGGTGCCATAGATGAAAAGCAGTTCTCGCCTACATGAGACTAGCTATGAGGGCTTTAGCCATAGACTATGAGGATGATTCTGAAATCTGTAGTATTGATGAAGATTCGTACTATAGAAAAATGTTGGTCCCAAAGGTGGTGCTAGAAGGGGGGGTTGAATAGCACACTTTAAAACTTTTAAGCTTAACTAACTTTCTGCAAAACAGAATGTTAGTGCGACCAAACTATACGAAGGAATTAGTGAGAGCAAATCTAAACAGAATGTTGCACAATGTATTAATAGAAGAAGTATACAAGAATATGTGTGCAGAGTTGATGTGTATCAGTGTGATCAAAGAATATGATGAAATTATTGCGACCACAATGAAACTGGGCAAAACAGAATATGTCAATAATGAGCAATAAAAGAATATCACAAGATAAGTGCAAGCCCAAATGAATGTGTAATCAGAAATATTGGAGAGTAAAGTGGAGAGTGAAGATGGCATGCAGTAAATAGCTTGAAAAGGAAAGTAACTATAGAGGATTAGAGGAAGCTTAGCTTGCACCACGATTTATAGAGGTTCGGTCCACCTGACCTACGTCCTCTACCTTGGCTATCCCCACCAAGGATTTCAACAAATCCACTAATCCAATGTAGTTACGGGCCTACACCAAGCCGTTACAACAACCAAGCTTTCCCCAAGCTTGAACACAAGCTAATCCAAGCTCACAATCACCCGAGCTTCTCCAAGCTCAACTCAAGTGCTCCCCGCACTGATTACAACAAGAATCAAGATGAAAGAATGTGTAAAAAAGATCCTAGATGATCTGAGTACACCACTTAAGCTCTATACAAGATTTACAAAGGGTTGGAGTGAAAAACAATCTTGAAAAACCAAGTAAAAGTGAATAAAAGAGTGTATAACAACTTGGTATGGGTTCTTAAGTGTTTTAGCTTTCCTTTGAGTCTTTGAACCCTCAAATCTGACCTCCAACGGTCATTTAATGGCTTATATAGAAATCTGCCAAAACTAGCCGTTAGAAAGGCTGTTTTGAAACTCTGCCCGTTATTTTGTCTTTTTCTGGCGCTGGCAGAATCATGCTATTATTCAGTCTCACTAAAATGTGTTCCCAAATTGCTGTCACTAATTTTCACTCCAGCAGATAGCCTTCTTTACACTAACTTGTACATTTTGAACTTCTGCTGCTATTAGCCTTAGTCTCATCTTCATAAGCAATCATGACTGGACCTTTTACTTCTCACTAAGCTTCTCATTCTTCCTTCCATGCTTCATGTTTCTTCAAAAGATTAATTCCATTCTTCCACTCATGAAGCTTCCAACTTAAATCCTTTAAGCCCTTAATGAGAGAGCTAGTAATCCACAATGTGTCCAATATAGTCGCTTCTTAATTTGTTGTGTTGAACTAAAAGAGTGTAAAACAACTTGGTATGGGTTCTTGAGTGTTTTAGCTTTCCTTTGAGTCCTTGAACCCTCAAATCTGACCTCCAACGGTCATTTAATGGCTTATATAGAAATCTGCCAAAACTAGCCGTTAGAAAGGCTGTTTTGAAACTCTGCCCGTTATTTTGTCTTTTTCTGGCGCTGGCAGAATCACGCTGTTCTTCAGTCTCACTAAAATATGCTCCCAAATTGCTGTCACTAATTTTCGCTCCAGCAGATAGCCTTCTTTATACTAACTTGTACATTTTGAACTTCTGCTGCTATTAGCCTTAGTCTCATCTTCATAAGCAATCACTACTAGAAAACAGAGATACAGCTACAGACAAAATTCGTAGCAATTGACCAAAAGTGCGTAGCAAAAGCTAATCAGCTACGGATTTTGTCCGTAGCACTGTCCGTATCATTAGACCCCGTCGCTAATGCTCAACAAGCGACGGGATGAATTTGTCCGTAGCAACTTGCTACGAAGTTCATCTCGTAGCTATTTTTCCAGATTCCGTAGCAAAGCTCTGATCACTGTTGCCGGTGACTCGTAGCAATGTCCGTGGCTAATTGCTAAAAATCCGTAGCAAATCTTCATTTAAAAAGAACAAAATATATAAATAAATAAATTGTCATTTGTTATTTTATTTATTTATTACATATATGAAAATTGTACAGAAAATTTAAGTCAAATTTATTTATTTATATAAATAATTACATTCATATATATAAATTTATATGATACAAAAATAACAAATTCCAATGCAATAATTTACAATATTTCACATCATGTGCTACATATACAACTATATTAAGTTCCAAGTACATAATTTAAACATTAATTTTCCTTACTAATTTCTCCTTCTTCTGCTCATCATGTTCACTATGTTGTCGACTTTAATGCCTTCATGGACTTTTTTCCAAACACCTTGCAAAAGGCAAAATTTAAGTAAATTTTGCCTAGCATCATTGAACAATAATAAAATCACAAAAATAACATAATGGCTTGGATATAATCATAGTAGTAA
>AWWV01002964.1:0-13857 GCA_001974805.1 Corchorus capsularis | reverse complement strand
TCTTTGTTTTTTTTTAAATTTTTTTAAAATATTTTTTTACATCAACCCACGTTATCGTCCATTTCCGGAGTTCTCGGCTTGTTTCACGTTAGTAATTAGCATGTTTTTGGAGATTTTAGAGGATTTGAAATATTACAAAATGGAGAAAAAGGCAAAAGTGTCAAAAATTATAAAAGAGGGGGAGGGGGGCGGTATTTAGCAAAAGGGGGGGCGGTAAATAGCAAACCCCTATATTTAAGAATGAAAATGTAAGATATCAAGGCATGCGCCCATGGTTCAATTCTTGACAACTTGAAACTGATCGAACCCTAAGATATTATTTGGATTAATGCATCATGTTCGAGTACAATGTTTAGGGTTTTGATGATTGCAATACCATGTTATTGTCTATTGGGGTTGCCGTAAAGTCAAAAGAGAAGCATCTTTGAATTCAGAAATTGTTACTACCATAGTAATAATATAATTAAGAAGCTCTAGAAATCATCAAATCATCTTCAAAAATATTTCTTCATAATATATGATCTCGGCATGCAAGATCTGCAATTCACAACAATATTTTAAATATATATAGTATGTATATAGTATTATCATTAATCAGAGGCAGTTAGCGAACCCATTATTATAATTTGAATTAGGTAATGTTAATGACTATAACAAGTTGCATGCCACACATTTTAGGTATCTCGGTGAGGTTGTCCTGTTGGAATTTGTTCTTTCTCTTTTGTTTTTATTTGCAGGATTTGAGACACCACAATATGGGCTTCCTCCCCATTGAAGAACCAATTTCTTGATTTCTTCCCACACTAAGCTCTAGATTTTCTAACCCTAAAACTCTCTTCTCATTGGCACTTTTATTAGGTTCCTATATGCCACTGTTTTCTTGTTATCCTTGAGAGAATTTTTATCTCATCAACACCGTCCTTTTTTCTTGTAAAATGCTCTAATTAATGGTGCCCACATGCTCTGCACATATATAGCTAGCTCAAGTTGATTTAACCAAGTAATTATATATGATCATTTCTCTTTCATTAGAAGTCCTTAATCTTTCCTAAACCCATAATAAAGAGAATATATATATGAACATGATCATGAATATATAAAATTATGTATATATATCAATCAACCCCTCAATCAAATGTTACAATGGTATTATGCAAATTACTTGGCCAATTAATAATTAGTTTAGAATCATCAACATTAAACAATGATTTTGCATAATCTTGCTTTATAAATCTTATCCCATAAGCATTGCTAGGATTTGATACAAGTCTTGTGCCTACTATAAAGTTGTAAGTCACTTTGCCTACTATAAATGATCTTCTATGTATAGTAAAATGAACAAATTAAAGACGGGCGAATAAAGATAAAAGTCACTTAACAAGGCTTTTAATTAGCTTCTTTTTTACATCTTATCATTATTCTTTTTGAAATTAAATGTAGTAATTAGATTAGGCCAGTCATTCCAACCTAGCTTTAAAATTATTTTGATTTCCTAAAGTAAAACTTGTCACACAAAAAAAGAAGGAAGATTCGGAGAGTAACTAGGGAGAGAGGTCCCGGTTATATATATATATATATATATATATATATTTTTTACCAAACACTAAAACACAAGTCTCTATCCTCTTCCAACACAGGCCACAGCTATCTCTAGAAAGAAGAAAACAACATGAAGAAGAAGATCCTCCTTTTCTTCTTCTACCTCTCTCTCTCATCTTTCTATGTAAGAACAACTAAAAATTCCCCTTCTCATCTTGTCTTATTGTTCCTTTACAAGTAATGCAATTTTTGTTCACATTATGATCTACTGTTTTTGGTTTTATTCTATAATTTTTGTTTTTTTTTTCCTCAGGTGGTTCAAGTTTTTTCTGTTGCAATAATCAAGACAAACAAGGAGAACCCATTTACAGCAAAAGCCTCCTTAATTCGTTACTGGAACAAGCACATTTCCAACAATCTTCCCAAGCCACCATTTCTTGTCTCCAAAGCTTCTCCTTTAAACGCCATTGATTTAGCCAAGCTCACTAAACTTGCCTCCTCCCAAAACTCTCTGTCTTCCCACATTGAATCTTTTTGTTCCTTGGCCAATCTGTTCTGTTTCTTCGATGAAGACTCCTCGGAACCTGCCGATGTTGCCGGAAATCACAATCAGGACGCAAACTTTGCTGTCTATTCAAGTAAAAGCTTTTCAAGCTATGGAACATCGAGACTTGGAGGAGCCGATTCTTTCAAGAACTATTCCGATGGGTTAAATATGCCAAACGAATCATTCAAGAAATACAGCAGGGAATCCAATGGTCATAAAGAAGGGTTTTCAAGCTATGCCAAAGACGCCAATGTTGCGACTGACAATTTCACCAACTACGGCGCCGGTGCCACCGGTGGCTCTGGCCAGTTCACCAGTTATCAGGAACGAGTCAATGTCCCAAACCTCCGATTCTCAACTTATGACTCCGATGGTAACAATCATAAACTCACTTTCTCCAGCTATGGCAGCGAGACGAACTCTGGGTCCCAAGCATTCCTTAGCTATGGCAAACGAGGCAATGCGGTTCCAACTGAGTTCAGTAGCTACAGTGATAACTCGAACACGATTGGGTCTACTTTTACAGGGTATGGTGAGTTGGGGAACGCACCGAATGACTCGTTTAAGGCCTACGGTGACTCAGGTAACGATCCCCATAACAATTTTAAGAACTATGGTTTAGCTGCTAATGCAGGGATCGATACTTTTACTAGCTATCGAGATTCTGCCAATGTTGGGGATGATTCATTTCAATCTTATGCAAGGGATGCGAATTCCGGGAAAGTCAATTTTGCAAATTATGGGAAAACTTTTAATGTTGGAAATGATACATTCAAAGAGTATGGGAAAGGTGCCACCGGTTCCACCACTGTTGGGTTCAAACTTTATGGTTTGGACCGTTCATTCAAGGATTATGCCAAGAAGGGTGTCACGTTTGCTGGATATTCAAATTCATCATCAAGCTCTAAAGAAATGGAAGTTGTTGACAATGGCATTTCTGTAAAAAGATGGGTCGAGCCCGGTAAATTCTTCAGGGAGTCCATGTTGAAACAGGGGAATGTCATGGTGATGCCTGACATTAGGGATAAAATGCCCAGAAGGTCGTTTTTGCCTCGTGGGGTGTTGTCGAAATTACCATTTTCGACCTCCCGTTTATCCGACCTTAGGGAGATTTTCCGAGCGCCGGAGAATTCAAGCATGGAGCGCGTGATTATCAACGCGCTGGCGGAATGCGAGAGACCACCAAGCCGAGGTGAGACGAAGCGATGCGTTGGCTCGGTTGAGGACATGATCGACTTCGCCACATTGGTTCTAGGCCGCAATGTTGTGGTCAGGACAACACAAAATTTGGAGGGGTCAAAGCAAGAGATCATGATCGGAAAAGTCAGAGGAATCAACGGTGGGAAGGTGACAAAATCAGTATCGTGCCATCAGAGTTTGTACCCATATTTGCTCTACTATTGTCACTCAGTGCCCAAAGTGAGGGTTTACGAAGCTGAAATTGTTGATGTGAAAAGCAAAGGGAAGATTAATGATGGTGTTGCCATTTGTCACATTGACACGTCAGCTTGGAGCCCAGGTCATGGGGCGTTCGTGGCATTGGGGTCAAGCCCTGGGCAAATTGAAGTCTGCCATTGGATCTTTGAGAATGACATGACTTGGACAATTGCTGATTGATCAAGACTAAGTAATGGCCATTGGCCAAGTTTTTTTTTGCTTTTTCAAAAGAAGTTAATTAATTTTGATCATTATTATGATTAATGTTATTGAGTGTTAATTAATTACTTGTAATTCATTTCCCATGTCTGGAAATTGGGTTTCAATTATTTTTGTATTGTCACTATAATTTTTTTTTTGCACAAGTATTGTCACTATATAATACTTCCTCCGTCTCATATTAATTGTCCACTTTTCCCCTAATAAAAGTAGACAGATAATATGAGACGGAGGGAGTATAATTTATAATGAAAGTTTTTGGTTGGAGAATTCATGAATAAAATCAAAATGTCGTTTGAAGTCTCACATCATGCCCTCAAACCAAAAGCATAAATAAAAGCCTAACCACTAACAATAAAAGTGCAGTTGTTATATATGCTTTTGTCGTCACTGTCGAACGTGTAGTTTTTCCTCTTGAAATGTGTGAAAGAAACAAAGTACATTTGCTTCTGTCTGCGATGGGGAACCATTGTTATATCTTTGTCCCATTTTTGCTTTGTTTCTTTTTAATTTACTTTGCAGGTTGAGGTTGGGGTGAATTTGCAACACTAGGTGCCCCTTTAGAATTTTTCAGTGAAAAATGAAGTACAAAAAGAGCATGGCTTGCTAAGATGGACTAACAAAAAGACATTTTAACTTTGAATTGGCCAAAGATTTGGTCTAGCAAAAGTAGATTCTACTAAAAGATAGTACTCCATGTAGGTAGTTATGTCGAGTGTCTTGAATTGTTTTGATAATCCGGTTCAAATTGTGACCCAACTTAAAATATTTGAGAGTTGGAGTCAAATGAAAATTTGTTCGAGTATGTGATGGAAGCAAATATATATATATATATATATATATATATAGTTTGGGTCGATTATTGTTTTCTAGTTATATCTAAGGATTTACCATGCAAGTCGTAAATGTTGAAATAAGAATATCATTGCTCTCCGTATGTCATATCGACCGAACCACATGATTAAACTCAATCAACATATTCTGTAGGCTGGCAACAGTTATATTCTGTTGTGTTAAATTCAATGAACATTCTCCAAGTAATGGATGATTGGATTCAATCAATAGCAAAGGGCATGGATAGGCCAAAGTTGTATGCTGATATCTGACTCAAACATGATGAATAGTGAAAAGGGTGCAAACTGGTAATAAAGTGCGCGTGTTGTGTTGTGTTGTGTTGTGTTGGGTTGGGTGTTTTAAAATTTAAACAGATTTCTATTATTATGCAGCCAAAAGAGAAAACAAATTCCATTTTGCAAGCTTGCAGCTTTGAGTGAAGCCCAAGGAAAGGAAAATCCTTTACCAAAAATTACATAATCAAATTAGTTGCCTGCAACTTCTTGAGTCTTGATGATGGCATAAATTGCATAAGCCATAAGCATAAGCATAGTATATATATATATATATATATATATATTATATTATTAAAACTTTAAAGATTACAAATTAAGATTGCAGATTTAACCATTCATGGGCATGCCCCCACCATCCAATTGAGAGTCCTGATAAAGCCGCCACATTTCCATCATCCTTCTTACCAACAATTCCAACATCATCTTCACTTCACTTGATTTCTTCTGATCCTTTCTTTTATTCTCTGCTATCTTTCATTCTTTTTCACCTTTCATTCCTTTTCCTTTTCACTGTAGCTTCATGACACTGAATTTTGTTTAGAGCTACTTTTGTTCCATGTTGGGCTCAGCACCAGCCTTCATCTTTGGTGCCAAGGAATCAAAATTAGACTAAAATAATAATTCTAGTGAGATTTTATTCTTCTGTTTTAGCTCTTAACTAAACTTTATAAATAATATTGATGAAAAAAATTAGTTTTCTCTCGGTCTGAGGTAGGGATTTGGGGCTCAATTGATAAGTCGCACCATCCTTGAACTTTGAAGTTTCATATATTTTTTTTTTGGTAGAATTTTGAATCAAGTTTCATATTATAATCAAGTTTCATGGCATTTGAGTTTAGTTGTTCATTATTTGTTTATTATTTTGTTGATTTCTTGTAGGATATTTACACATGAAAATTTATTGATTAGGATGAGATTTCTATTCCTAAGTGAGGTATGAGAGTAGGGGGGAGCATATATTAGATAAAAACTATATATGGATATATCATATAGTCCAATCTTATTAATCAATTAAGAAAGTAACAGTTGTTAGGACTGGTCAAGCATGAATATTATTATAGGGTATTACTACCGTTCCCTTTTAGGCTTTTACTAGTCACAGTCTCTCTTTGGACTATTTTTCCCTTTGCTTTATTTTCTTTCAAATTTCAATTTTTTCAATTCTTCCAAATTCTCTCAACCTTCAAACTTTCAAATCTCAATCATTCAAGTAAAACAACATCAAAACTCAAGGGCAAAGGTTTTTCGGATTGAAAGTATGTTTTTTTTAATAAAATAAAATGTAAAAAAGTGACTGAAATCAGGACTGGTCGCGCGCGGCTCGCGACCAAATCGCAGCTCGCAACCAAGCCATGGCCTATTCACGAGACGCGCGTGACCAAGCCATGGTTTGGTTGCTATTTGCGCGTGACTGGGCGAATTTAGGCTTTTTTTTTCAATTAATAATTAGTTATTATTTTTAAAAATTAGTTATTATTATTTTATATGATTATTTCGGTCCTTTTTTTTGCTTTTTTTAAAAACATAATTAATTGAAATTTTGATTTTTTTCCTATTATTTTATACGATTATTTTGGCCCCAATTTTTTTTTGCTTTTTAAAAAAAACCTCTGTCCATGAGTTTTAATGTTATTTTACTTGAATGATTGAGGTTTGAAAGTTTGAAGAGAGAATTGAAAAGTTTGAAGTTTGAAGGAAAATAAAGCAAAGGGCAAAACAGTTCAAGGGAGCGGTGGCTAGTAAAAGGGGACTGTGTTTAATAATTAGAGATTACAAAACGCCGAGAGAAATAGTCTCGCACCACACATTATCCGGCTTAATCTTTAGCTAGAAAATGTGCAAATACATTGGCTTCCTTATTTACAAATTTAAATACAGAAATTGTTAAGGGGCAAATTTGGGATAACCAAACCCATTTAAACACAAAAATCCCAATTTTTTTTTACCATAGCCAAAAATGCTAAAAATACCATATTTTTCCTATTTTTCACAAAATACCCACGTTCATAAACCTTGGTAGAAACCCATCACATTGGTATTGAGCCATCACACTCATATTAAAAAAAAGAGCCTAATACAACACATACATTAAAGGCTCAAACGAAGCCCATGTTTCTCAAGTGGCCCAAAGAAGTCTTCCCCGAAGCTTGCTAAACTGGCACATGAACACAAGTCTTCCCCGCAGCAGAAAAGTCTTCACCGTCACATGGCAGCAGAGGCATCGCAGGCGCCGCTCAAGGGGAAACCAAAGATACTGCAGTAAAGAAGAGTAAATTAATTAATTAAAATAGTGATAACACATAATTATTTGATGAGTTTTCATGAATAATATTTGATTTACTTATTGATGAGTTTTCAATGATTGATTTGCAGTAGGTTTCGTGTAATAGCTTGTTCCAAATAAACAAAAACTTTTGTACCAAAAAAAAAAAGATACCAGTTGATATCAAAGAAATAAGTTTTGGAAATAAGTTCTTTCATTTAAAATCAAAGAAATAATTCTTTCATTAAAAGAAAGTTTTATCGAGATCTTAGACAAAAATTTATTGATACCAGTTGATAATGGCGATTCATGGGTAGAGAACAAAGGTTCTGATAGCAGAGGGGAGAAGAATTGAAAAATTGAGAAAGCACATAAGGGTAATAAGGTAAATACAATATCCTTTTTGAAAATTTTAAGAGTATGTTTGGATGAGGAATTCTCAAAATTTCAAAAATTTTTAAAAAGAAAGAATTTTGAAATGCATAATTTTGAAAAGCTAGTTTTCAAAAATCTTAGGTTCTGTTTGATAAAACTGAAAATTAAGCGCTTAAAGATTAAGTACATAATTTATAATACTGAATTTTATAAGTACTGAATTCAAATCTTAAAAGTTGTTTGGTATTTTACTGAAAATCAAATACTGAATGTAAATATATCGTTTGATAAAAATAGCCACTTAATTTTGAAAATAATTTACTTTACATTGTTACCCTTATTTTTATAACTACATAAATATAATATTATTTAAGAAAAACAACTTCCTTATTCTTATGATTTTTTTATATAAAAAGTATATAATTATTAAATGTAAATATATCATAAATAAAAAAAGTGTAACGTTGTTAAAAAAAAAAGAAAAGAAAACAATGGAAACATAAAGCCCACTTCTTATCGATATCAATGGAAGAATATTGATTTAAATAACACAAAAACCAAAATCCTAATCCAATAAAGAAATTCTTCAAGCTTTTTTACATATTTGTATGTTTTTAATTTATACTCCAACAGTATTTTTATGGAAATTCGAGGAAAAGCTAAATTTTATTTTGGTTTTCAAGAGGATGGAATAAGAACAAGAAGAAAAAAACCTGCAATGGAGTTTGAGAATTAAAGAAGTTTAAAGGAGAGTTTTTTTCATCTGATTTTCATAAATATTTATGAAGTAAGATTTTCTGGAGATGGCTTTGAATTAAAAGGAGGAAGAAGATGGTAAAAAAAGGGAGAAGAAATAAAGAAGAATAAGAAGAAACGTCAATTTTGTAGGGGGTAATATGGTCTGAAACAATTTTGTTTTTAAATGGATTTGACTTAGTATTTTCAATGATAAATGATAAGTAAGTCCCCACTTACTTATCCAATCCAACACTTTTTCAATGAAAAAATTCTATTAAGTTAAATTGAAAATAAATTATCAAACACAGTAAAAACATAAAACCATTGAAAATTTTAATTTTTAATGAAATGAAAAATTTCAATGGTTTATCAAACAGACCCTTAGTTTGGATGAAGATATTTTGGAGTAGATTGTGAGGTATTCAGAAATTTTTAATAAAATAATATATTTAATTATAAAGAATAATATTAGAAGAATAAAAATATGCAATATGGATATCATTTGATTTGTAATAATGTATATTTTTAATAAAATTTAGAAGTGAAAACACATCTTTTAAAAATACATTTTTATCATTTAAGTTAAAAAATATAAAAAATTTATAAAAAAGGAAAGTTAGTTAATGTGGTGGTTAAGGTAAAAAGAAGAGGATTTTAAAAAAGGGGTTTTGCTACACGCCCCTCCATTTTGTCACACATAATGTTCCCTCCTGATGTGTCTATCATACGTCAAGTCACATGTCATCATTTTATTGGTTCCAATACACTATTTATAAATTTTAATTTTTCTAACCCTTAAAATAAAAATTTTAATTTTAATTTGGGCTAAACTTAGTGAATTAATTATATATTTTATTTCTAAAACCCTATAACAATATTATTAATTATGGAATTTACCCTTAAAATAAAAATAAAATTTTAATTTGGGGCTAAACTTAGTGAAATTAGTTTTGTATTTTATTTCTAAAACCCTATAAAAATAAATTATTAATTTTGAAATTTACCCTTAAAATAAAAATAAAATTTTAAATTGGGGCTAAACTTAGTGAAATTAAGGCTAAACTTAATAAAAATAATAAAAATAGAAAAAAAGAAAGAAAGAGAGAGAAGACATGTGGCCTAATGTGTGATGGACGAATCAGGAGGAGGGAGTATTGTGTGTGGCAAAATGGAGGGGCAAGAAGTATTATTCTTAAAAAAGACACCATCTTACATGGATTTTGAAGTGAGGTTTTGGGCCCTTCAAAAATCCCTCTCCAAATTCCCAATATTTTTAAAAACCCAATTATAATATTGCCAAACCAAGTTTTTTAAATTTAAATTTTAAAAAATCCCTATTAAAAAAAAATCCTCTTGATTATCCCCATCCAAACGCACACTAAAAGGTTTTATTTCCTTCTTTTTTGGCACAACGGTTTTCTTTCCCTTTTAGCAATTATTTTTTCATAAGGGAATAAGTGTACTGCCCCTATTTTCCCCTTAAATTTTAATCATTTATTGAAGGATAACACTGTTTATACCTCAATTTACAATTGATGGTAAATTGGTCTTCATATGAATAATATCAAGATGAGTGATCAATATTTAATCAAAAATCCTGAAGAAACTTAGTTTCTACACCACCCTAGTTTTGATAGAATTAGGAAAATCTTTTTATTAATGACTAAAGGCCGAAATTAATTAATAAATAATAATTATTTTTCAGAATAATTATTATTATTTTCCCCTTGAGTGCCGCCCCTGACTAGGGAAGTGGCATGATAGGATAGGAGGTAAGGAAGCAGTTTCCTTTAATACTGCTGTCAGGTAGGGAGGCAGACAGTAAAAAGGGTAGTTGTATGCCATCTGACCAGGAGATGGAAACATTTCATGGACTTAAATATTAAGTGAAAGTCGTTCCCTATACCCAGGGAAAGCCGCCCTGCTCTAAAAAAGCTGCCTCCTCATCCCCTTGCATTGAAGGAGGCAGAGAGCAAGAATTTGTGAGCAAGTGAAACACTCACTTAACCTAGGGAGGTGTGGAATTTTACTCCACACATCCCTTATATATGATCACTCTAACACAATGATGAAGTCGCCCAGCTAGTTGCTCCCTCCCGGGAGGCAAATTTGCATTTTGTTCAATTAAGGACAAAAATGCGAAATCAATGAAATTGATCTAGCTAGGGGGTGCGGCTCCAAGAGGGGGATATGCCATGATGATCCTTGAGCTATGTAGGTCATCTTGGCGAAATTTCATCTCAATCGGACTTAAGATGAAAAACTTATGCACGTTTTTCAATTAAGGACATTTGGGGAATGAAACCAAGTTCACCATCAAGGAGAGCTTGGTTTTACTTAGAATTTTTTCCATAGTCTTATGGAGATAATCTAAGCCTCTTGGTAAAGTTTCATCTCAATCAAACTTAAGATGAAAAACTTATGCACGTTTTTCAGTTAAGGACAGTTTGGGTTGTGAAACCAACTTCACCATGAAGGAGAGTTCGATTTTACTTAGAATTTTTTCCATAGTCTTATGGAGATAATCTAAGTCTACTGGTGAAATTTCAGCTTTATCGGAGTTAAGATGAAAAACTTATACACGTTTTTCAGTTAAGGATAGTTTGGGGTGTGAAACCAAGTTCACCATGAAGGAGAGCTCGAATTCAGCCAAGATTTTTACCATGATCTTTGGATGATATTTGAACCCCACTAGTGAAGTTTGGGCTTAATTCGATCTCGTTTGCAACTTTTGCATTCTTTTAAGTTGAGGACAAGTGGCTTTGTCAGCCCGGTTTAGCCATTTTTCTTAATTGAAGGTTATTTTTATGATTTGATGAGCTAAATATGGCTAAGTAAAGATAATTTCATGGCCTTGATGATAAAATTCTAAGTCTAGATGTCACAAGGCCACTTCTTAGCCAAATCAGTTGATTTCTGCTCAATGGAAGCACCGAAGGCATATTGCAGTGTGATAGGCAGATGGGAAATTGACCATCACCCATCCAGAGGGGAAGATTTTCGCCTCCTATCTAGATGAATGCCGCCTTGGAGTCCTCTCCAGTCTCTGCCTACCAGTTGGAAGCAATTAAAAGAAGAAAGAAGCTTCACCGCACTTTCCTGAAAGTTGTCATCACCTAGGCAGAAGGAAATTGCCTTCCTCAGCAAGTAAAGCCCACCAGATTTCAAGCCCATACTGCCCCCTATATAAAGGGATCAGTTCCAGAGGTCCAGACAGATATCACTCATCTCAAACACGCTTCTACAGCTACAAACTTGCTCCGCAAAAAACCAAGCTCAATGTTTATTTTCTCTCAGGCTCGGCGCCTTTTTCTCTTGTTCATCACGAGTTCTTACTCGTTCTTCATATTTTCCTTGTTTCAATCTCGTCTCCGGACGTTAAAACATCAAATACTTGTTTCTCTCTCAGCAATATCAATCAAATTGCTCTTTTCTTTCAATTTCAATCAACAATTGCTCTTGAAGCGCTAATTTAGGAAGTATTGTTCTTGTGGATCCAATGATTTAAATGTTCCGGTGTGACTTTGATCCAGTCCCCACAAATCGCTCTGATTTTTTAATCTGCTGCTCCGCGCACCAGATCTAGTTTCTACAACCTCTTTGTCAATTTAAGCAAATTGATTGACACGCCCCTATGCTGTTATTAAGATTTCTCCGCGAAAAGTACGATTTCTACTAACAAGTAACAATAATATTAAAAATATAATAAAGGATGAAAATACATATATATACTAAGGGGAAAAAATAAACCAAAGAATTAATTTAAAGAGGGGTTAAATTCAATGATAATGTTAATCATGAAAGGATCCAATATGGCATAAGTAGCGTGCGTCTAATGTTCGAATCATTTATATATCTTACAAATGAAGAAAAATAAACACAAAGAGTGCTTTCTATCATTTACAATCCTACACGATTTAACTCCTTATTTAGAATCCGACATGATTTAACTCCTAATTTTTTAGTTAAAGTCTAATGTACGTTACATATTGGATAGAAAAAAACTAATTTATGTTGTTCAATACTATAATTCAATATAAATTTGGCCCACAAACAAGAGTTGTGGAGGAAAACCCTTAAGTTGTAAAAGTGACGAGAACAAATTAAGTTGAAAATTGAAATATTGTGTTTTTCCACCCAACCAATATTGAAAAATTTAAACTTGAAAAATATACCAATAATGCTAATATTCAAATTTCTCAGGGATATGCAAAATCATATTCCTCCGGCCATGATATAACATGTTAACCGCATGCTACGTACGTAAGAAAGACTAATTTGTCAAAGTGAGACTAATTTGTCAAAGTGTCCATATACAAGAAAACACACACTGTAAGGAATAGCAAGGAAACATATGTATTTATGGATCATCCATTGGTTGAATGAATATATAATTATAAAATACATATATTTAGAGGCCGTTTGGAAGTTTCTATAAAAAGTAAAAAGGTAGAAAGTTTTTTTATAAAAAGTTTAAAGTTTTTCTATAAAAAGTTTAAGATTAGAAAGTTTTTTCTAAGAAAATACTTTTAGCATGTTTGTTTAACCTCTAAAGTTTAAATTAAATTCATAAGAAAGTAAAGTTAAATTTATTAAAACACCCTTTAATGAATATTTTAAATTTAAAAACAAGACCCTTTTAAGTAATTTTATCTTAAATTACTTTCATGAGAAAAGTGATCAGAAAATACTTTAACACCAGGGAGCAGTGGCGGAGGGAAAGGGGGCCCTTGCTCCCCCAGTGAAAGTATTTATATAGGTAGACATCCATCAAATAAATAGTGACATTATTATGCTTTGACCCCCCTAATTTTTTTCTTTCTCTAATTTATCCTCATGACAATATTTATAAGCTAGTTCTTTTATATAAACATCATCCAAATTTTCATTAATTTCTCTCAATCTACTTTAGGATTAAGTAATTTTTTTGGAACGAAACTTTAGGATTAAGTAATTTCTTTGGAACGAAATTTTAAGGATTAAGTATCTATTCATTATATTTTTCTTTTTGCTACTTTATTCATAGTATTCATACCTTAAATTGGTGTTAATTCAATTTCATAACATCAAATTGCTTTGTTTATATTATATATTACTATTATTCTCATATAGTATTTGTACCATAACATTAACTGATATATATGAATATATATAGTTAGACGATGGCGTATTGAAATAGTATATATATACACGAGTTGGCCCTCCCAAAGAAAAATTTCTGGTTCCGCTCCTGCTAGGGAGGTGTTAAAGCACTTAATTCTCACTTTGAAGAGAAAGTATTTAGATCAGTTAAACTTTCTTACCCTAAACTTTCTCTTAAAAAAATAACCAAACATGCTAAAATTATTTCCAACCTTATACTTTCTATAGAAAGTGATTAAATTACATCTAAACAAGCGGTTCCTAAATGTCATCTTCTGCTATTGTTATCGGTTTGAATATGGAACGTAAAACGTTTGTCTCTCCATCCGGCGCTAATTACTGATAATGTATAATTTTAGCAGCTTAATGCAAATTTCATTAAAATAGAAACGGGACTACATATATATATATATATATGATTGAAAAGTTAGTTAATATATATATATATATATATATATATATATATA
>AWWV01002730.1:0-11135 GCA_001974805.1 Corchorus capsularis | reverse complement strand
TAGAATTAAAACCATGACACTTTAAAATAATTAGAAAAAATTTAAATACTTATCAACGTTAATTTAATACCAAAATATTATGAGATTAGAGCGAATTATAACACTCATGAATCAAAATAGTTTTTGGATTTTTTATTTATGGGGTTTGTAAAATGGGTCGTCCACATTCTAAGATGAAAAATCACATTTATATAATTTTTAATTAATTAATTCTTAAGGACTCTTTTCTGCTTTTTGTATGAAAATATTCGTTGTTAATTATTTATCATCTTTGAATTTTATTATGCAAATAAAATGAGCTTTTGGGATCTGGTAGAAAAATGAAAAAAAAAAACCGACTTGATTTGACTAGAATTAAAACCATGACACTTTAAATATTTCAAATTATTGGAAAACAATGTTATATACTAAACTTTGAAAAAGTCTTAATTATCTAAGAAAAGATGAAGGAAAAAATACATAAAAAAGATAAGAAGGAAAATCATAATGATCATAACTAATAATATTTTTACCACAACTAATAATTAGTATAATAATAAAAAGTTTAATAATTATAATAATAAGAGGTAAAAAATTTGTTACTATTATTTTTAGATTTTGTAATATGGAAAGAAAAACGTAATGATATGGAGTAACGGATAATAATTTTAATAATCATAATAACAATAAGTTGTTTAATATAAAAATAATTGTTATTATTTTAAACTTTTTTAATATGGAAATAGAATCTGGTTGGATAGATTACATATTAACTTTTAAAAATATAACTAAAATTTTAAAATTAAAAAGGGTATTTTAGATATTTTAGGTCAATGTTTTTGAAATTTAGACTTATATAATATAAAGATAAAGATAAAGATAAAAGATATAGCAGAAAACATATAGAAAACTAGCTTATACTAAAAAAATCTGCAAAGAACTGTTTGACGGTGGATTACATTAGCAAGTTGAATGGATATTGGTGCTATATTCAATACAAAAATGCATCCAATCTTCAAAACAGGGGACAAAGTAAACTTCCCACTTCCATGGACGAGTGCATTATCTACATATATATTATAAGCTGGTTGACTGTAAATGGGGATGTCACTGTCTCTTTCTAACTAGATTTGATTTTCCTTTTGAGATTTTAATTTAGATTAAGTATATTCTTGAAGAGATTCCAATTTGCTGAAATTGGTCTTTCATTGTTTATGTTTACTTGTAATGGAATGACCTTTCTTTGCACCAAGCACTTGAATTTAAATTGCAACCCATGATTCCTTGCTTTACGGAACAAAAGTGAGTAGAAGTGCAGACTTTATATAAAACTAGGTAAGAAACAAGTGCGCTACGCTCTGTCAATATGTTCTTACAGTTGATATGATATAACCTTTAATTAATTTTCAACAATGGATTTACCAAATGAGGACAATACCTTTGAATTATATGTTTTGACAAATTTGGACTCAATGGCAATAAATTTTGGTATATTTTATCTAAAGGAGTCCGCTATTTTATAGAATATCGAAAAACTATTATAAATAACTAAAAAGAATAAAATTGACAAAATGAAATAAACCAAGTCAAATAGTGTCAAATTTAGTTTTTTTTTTATTTAAAGAAAAAAATTTAGCTTTTGAATCCTTCATGAAAGTTGTAACCTTCTAATAGATACTTTGATTTGAAACACCTAAATCAGAGATATTTCAAGCAAAAACTCTATAATATTAAGCAGACCATCTACTCAAACTACTAACATTTCAGAAGTATTTTTTATGCTCAAAACATCAGATTTAACTTTTGAATCCTTCACAAAATTTGTAGATTATGGAACAACTTGTTCAAGTCAACTTAATTGTACATAGGGAGAATAAATTATGTAAATATTAAATATATAATCCACCTAAATATAAATTTTTCAGAAGCATTTTTGGTATTTGAAAAATTAAATTTAGTTTTTTAAGTCCTACATGAAAGTTGAAGATCACTAACCAGCCTTTTTACAGACATTTGAATCACCTCAATCAGACATTTAGAGCAAAAATTATGTACTATTAAGTGGACCGTTCATTCTCTCTAATCGAAAAAATTAATTTTTTGGAAGCATTTTTTATGCTTGAAACATTAACTTTAGCTTTGGAGTCCTGCATTAAAGTTGTAGATCATATAAAATAACCTTTTTATGAGACACTTGAATCAGTTCAATAAGACATCCGGAGCAAAAATAATGCTATGTTAAGTGGATTGTCCATTTTCGTTAACCGAAACAACTAATTATTCGAAAGCTTTTTTGATACTTGAAGCATTAAATTTAGTTTTCGAGTCTTTCATGAAAATTGTAGATTATGGAGCAACTTTTTAATAGACACTTGAATCACCTCGATCGGATATCCAGAACGAAAATTACATAACGTTAAATAGACCATTCAACCAAACCATTTATAAATATGTTATATTATATTATATAATAATTTAAAATGCTACAAAGTCAAAAGTGCCCTTAGAAGTTTATGAGAATAACAAAATAACCAAGATTGAAATGACGAAAAAACCAAACTCAAATAACCAAATTAATAACATAACATCTTTAGCCCATTTTTTTTGTAATTTCACTTTCAGCTATTATGGTTCTTTATTTATAATTTATAATTACCAATCCTTTTCCCTTTATAAAAGAAAATTTATGAAAACGATTGCAAATTTGTTTATTGTAACAGAAATTTAAGCTTCCAATTCATTGGCCAATACCTTAATCTTGCTGCTTAGAAGGAACCAACTACTAGTATCCTGAAAAGACAGCTTTAACCTTGTCAATGTCCTTATAAATGGTAGCAGGACAACACCATTTCCGATTATTTTGTTTTATTAATATCATTATTGCTTCTAACATGTTAAATAAATCTATTGCTGCAGATAAAATGGAAGAAAATATTGATCCAAACATTGGTTCGGTGAAGATGGTAGCAAAGTTGAACATGCAATTTGAATCAGAAACAGATGCATATTGGTTCTATAACAAGTATGCTAGAATAGTTGGTTTTAGTGTTCGAAAAGATTTCAAAAACAAAAGCAGAGTTGATGGATATGTGCTGTCTCAAAGATTTGTTTGATACAAAAGTGGTTTTCGACAACCAGACAAACGCTACATAGAAATTAAGAGACTTCAAAAGGAAGTCAGAATAGGTTGCTTGGCACATATGACAATTTCTTGTCAGTCCAATGGAAAATACAAGGTCATTCACTTTGAGGAAAATCATAATCATGACCTTGTACCACCTGAGTAAGCTCACATGCTCCCATCACAAAGGAAGGTCACCACTGCTCAAGCCATTGAAGCAAACATGGCTAACGAATCTGGTATTCCACAAAAGTCCACCTTTGAGCTCATGAGTAGTCAAGTTGGAGGTCGAGAAAATGTTGGCTTTCTACGCGTTGACTATAACAATTATCTGCGTTCAAAACGAATAAGGGATATGAAAGAAAGAGTTAAGCTGGAAGATTGATGAACTATTTTCAAAAACAACAGTCGGATAATTCGTCATTCTTTTATGCTGTGCAACTTGATGTGGATGGACTCATAACTAATGTGTTTTGGGCAGATGCAAGAATGGTATTTGACTATAATCATTTTGGGGATGCTGTGTCTTTTGATACTACCTACAAGACTATCTCTCTCGTCCGCTTGCATCATTTGTTGGGTTTAACCATCACAAAGAGATCGTATTCTTTGGGGCTGCACTTCTATACAATGAGTGTGTTGAATCATTTGAGTGGCTTTTTGAGACACCACCTTTGGACACATAAGACCTTGGGTAAGGATTCTTTTCTATTGATTAATGATGTTGTGTATGAGGATGAATTTGTTAAAGCATTGGAAGCTATGATTGGGAAGTACAATCTTCAAGAAAATATATGGTTGGCTGCAACTTTTGAAAAAAATAGAGAAATTAGCAATGGCCTTCTGAAAAGAAACATTTAGTGGTGGGATGCGAAGGACTCAACTAAGCGAGAGCTTTAATAACCAATTGAAGATGTTCCTGAGTTCTGAGTTAGATGTTGCAAGATTTCTCAATCATTTTTAAAGATTAGTGGCTGATTTGCGATATAATGAGGTAAAATCTAATTATGATATGAGTTAGCGTATTCCAATAATGCTTGTGAATGCAACCATGTTGAGAGATGTTAAAGATATTTACACTCCAAATGTTCTTAAAGAGTTTCAATATGAATTTGGTAAAGTTTATGATGTCGTTATAAATGATTGCAATGAGAATGAATCATCCTTTGAGAACAAGGTCACCATTTTTGGAGAATGTCAAAGAGCATTGTGTTAAATATAGCACTCTAGATAAAATTTCCTGCTCATGTATGAAATTTGAATTTTGGGGGATTTTCGATGTCATATATTGAAGGTGTTAGATTTGAAAAACATCAAGTTTATCCCTAAAGATTAAATTGTAAAGAGATGGACAAAAGGTACAAAACTTGGGAGTGTAGAAGAAAAAGGAAGCACCTTAGAAGAAGACCCTAAGTTAGCTATTAAGCATCAATTTAGGGAGTTAAGTCGGAATGAAATTAAGCTAACAACATGGGCTGCTGAAACAGAGAAGGGTGTGCTTTTTTTAACAGAACTTTAAGAGAAGAAATGCTTGAGTTGGAAAGGATTTCATTTAGAAAAGTTGGTCAAGCAAATTTTGAAAATGTAACTATGAACAACTTCAAAGATTTGTGTTCAAATGGTTATGGAAATCGTGTTAAGGAACCTGATATTGTTGATGGATCAAAATCTGTGAATGTGAAAGGATTGAAGAAGAAAGATGGTAAAACTCGTGGCAAGCGTAGATACAGAAGTTGTCTTGAACTGAACTCGAAAAGGAAAAAAAATTCCAGCAGTCAACCTTGTTCCTAAAATGTTATTTTCATTGGTCAGGTTAGAATCTCACCATTTCTTTTAACATTTTCAATTTGATACGTGTTTGCGTTGCATTAATTCGTAGCTTTCTCACTATTTATATATTTTAAATGTATAGGACTCAAATGCAAGGCAAGCATTTCCACCTTTGGCTCCATGTATGGGGTACACATTTCCTTATGGTAGTATGCCGATTTTACTACACTGGACAAAGCAACTTGAACCAACCTTTAACTCCAGCAATGCAGGTATTAAAAGGATTAATTAATCAATTTCTTAATTTTGCATTGTTTTAGGACTACCTAATTAGTCTCATAAATTGCTTTCATAACAATTGCAGGGCCAACATTTTGGGGACAAAGAGCTTCCTTCAAACCAAAGTCTTCCTAGAATTTCATGTATTAGTAATTTTAATCATCTTTGAAGAGTTGACAGTTGATGACATTTTGAGATGAAAACTGAAAAGTGTTTTTTTTTTAAATCTGATGAAAAGTGTTTTGATTTACCTGTTTGATAAACCATTGAAATTTTTCAAATCGTTGAAAATGAAAATTTTCAATGATTTAATTTTTTAATGTGTTTGATAATTAATGTCTAGAAATCACCTAATTTAAGATTTTCAATGAAAAAGCATTATAAATAAAAAGTAAAGTCTAGGGTTACTTTTTCTATTCAACAACGCTATTCAAGGAACGATTTGTTATTTAATCACATTAAGGTTATGTTATTTCCTTTTTATCAATATTTCTAACCTTTTTAATTGTTATCAATGATTTTTTTTTAAATTAAAATCATATTTCATACAAAAATATCAACAAGAATATGTTTTCTACATTTCGAATTTAATAGCTTATCAAACAGTTTTTACACTACAAATTTAGTACTACTAAATCCAGTAGTAATAAAAATCCAGTACTTAAATTTTCAGTACTTTAAACTAGTTCATTGATTATGTGCTTACACGAATGACAAATTTTATAGGTTATCAATGAGAATTTTAGCTTTTTACTAGCTGATTAATTATTTGGCAATTGATTAATTACAACTAAATATGAGATTTATAGACTTTTAATAGGTTTTCATATGAAATTTTTTTATTTGACAAAAAACAAAAACTTTTAATGGATTTGGGTTTTAATTTATAAGGTAGAACTGATAGTCTTACTTTTTGCCTTGGAAAAAAATATCGAATTTGGGAAGTGAAAAAAAAAAGAAGAAAAGCATTAAAGGAAAAGTCACGTGAGAAGTTAAAGAATAACTGAATAACGCCAAAACTGGAAAAAAAAAAGGCTTGACTGACCTTAATTTAACTTTTTCCGTCAGTTTGGTAAAGGGAACTAAGGGGTAACGTGGCAGGATAAGGGGAGCCACATCCTACATGTGCAGGATTGCAGCAACCGCAGTTGTAGGTTATATACTCCCCACTTGAAGGCATTCTACTTCTCCTCTCAACTCTCTCAAGTTCTCCATTTTCGAAGCTTTCAAGAAGCTCCATTTTTGTGCTCTTTAAAAAAGAGGAAGTTCAAGGGGAGATTCCATGGAAGCCATTGAGGAGGTGCAAATTGTGTTAGGCAAGTCCTATTCTCAAGTTCAAAAAGCTACCTCTCCTCTCCCAAACCGCTCTTGTTATTTCCTTCTTCATTATCCATACTACTAACATATATTTTCCCTTTTCCATAAAATAATATTTTCTTCTTGGATTATCTCTTGTTCTTCATTGATAGAGGTGAACAACAATCTATTTGCTGTGGAGCTACATTGCAGACGTGTCACTCTACCGAAATGAAGTTCTGCTACTGGGAAACGCTGCTGGGAGTCTTGATCAAAATCTTTCATCAACTGGGGTGGACAACAGTACGACTACTGTGGTGCAACCCTGCTAAGATGTCGTTTTGCCAAGAAGGAAGCACTTCTGCTGGGAAGTGCTGTTGAAGATCTTAAAGATTGGTACTCTATTGAGACACGATGCCAGACAGTTTTCAAAGAGATGAAGACCCTACTCTTAGACGGGCTTGAGCCTTCATACTTGACTCAGAACTCAGAATTGAGAGGGCAAAGACTAGTTCTTTATCCATACTTGCTAAATGTTGGTCTTAGCTGACGACTCCATCCACGTGTTTAAGTGGATTTGGTGCCACAGCATCACAAGGTGCTACATCACCTCTGCTGACTAAAAGACCCCCCCACAGATGGTAGTTCCTTTTTGATAACATATGATTCTTCCAACCTAACAGGAAAAATCCCTTAGCATAACTTATATAGTAATTAATAGAAGCTCCAAACTGTAAAATAAGAGGGTTGCAGCTGGTTACCTGCACGTTGGCAGTGAGCACAATTTTGCCAATGATTTGGTACTGGTGCCCTAACACTGGCTTGTTCCTCAATGATGAAAAAGGTATTCTCTTTCCTTAGTGAGGAGCGGCTAGGTATTTTATTCTTAATTCTATTAAACGCTAAATTTGAAGCAAACCCAAAACTCTAAGACCTAATTAATACATATAGGTTAACCTGAATCACTTGAATATAAATAAGATACTATGGAATTGGACTTTTTTTTGTTGTTGAAATTGTAATTTTCATTCATAAAAATGAAATTACACCGATTATAACATAAATTACAATAGATTGAACATGATTTTCCCCATCATCAATAATCTCTACAATTGAGCATATAATTGAATATGATATCCGTCAATAATCTTGTACACTCTCTATGATGGAAAAGACAGAGAATAAGAGATAAATGCCTTGTACTTTTTTTTTGCTTGTGTGTGGCATTGCCAAGTCGGACAAAAATGCCACTTGGCAATGTCACGTCGGACCAGGGGAAAAAAATTAATTATAGTTACAAAATTAGATTCGAAATATATACTATTTGGTTAGTCTTGTTACAAGAGGTGTTTGGGTAGGCTTTGGTGAATCTAATAAAATATCCTAGAAAAATAGGTCATTAATGGAGAAATTATTAGGTGGGACGGACCCACCACGTCATCTATGAGACCAACCAATGATATGAACACAACTCATCAATTTTCTAAAACCCTATCCCAATAAAATCTGAAATTTGGGACTTACCCTTTATATATGGTTTGTTTTAAAAGGGGGCTAAACCTTGGTGCAAAATCGTATTTAAGGAGTTAATTTGACATGGTAAAATTCTATTGATTAGTCCCATGGATGACGTGGTGGGTCCGTCCCACCTAATAATTTTTCCACATAGGGAGTAGTCTGTTTTCATCCGCCAAAGGGAAGAAAGATATTGGAGGATGTCAAATTTGTTGAAGGCAGGAGAGGGTGTAGAAAATCTGCCACCAGATTGCTGGCAATCAATATTAAATCGTCTGGATGAGGGAGACTTGGGAGCAATATCTTTAGCCTGTAAGGGTTTCTTGGAAAAACGCAGATCTACTCAAGAAAGCTTGAAAGTTATTCACCCCAAAGCTGGCATGTTATCTTAGCGTCTCAAGCGATTCAGACAACAAGAAGGTCGATTTAAGCTACTTTCAAGGTGATTTAGATGAAGCACTTTTCGAGGTTGCACGCTCTGCCTCAAATTCATCACTAATACTGCCAGTTTGCAATCAAGGGATTTTAGTCTTATGGTACTTAAACAATGGGATATCATTTTCACCAACAACATCAAGGGCTGCCGCCGACTCCATTATGATATATTGTAGTGAATGACACTTGGTTAATAGTTGGAAAAATGTTGAGCTTGTCACCTGACATTCTCTGATATCAATTTCAGTGAGTTCACCTGCATCTTTGCTGAAAAGAAGTTTTTTATCCTCATCTACAAAATTTGATAGTCTGGTGTCTAACGTAGTGACGATTAGATAAAACCGAAAATAATCCTGAAACTGTATAGTTCTTGTAGTGTGTGATCTTGAGCTTTAAAGGAAGTTTTGCCTCTGCAATTGTCATGAGAAGCTCATCAAAAACATACATAGCGCATAGCCTCAAATAACTCAAGGTTGTGGCATGGCTAATGGAATTTGCGATTGTAATTTGAGAAGAAGAATTCTTGATAAATCTGATACTAAGAGTTACTTTCCAAATTTGGCCTATTCCGAAGCAAGAGACAAATGTCATGTTCTATCACGCCATGATTGTCTTCTATGGCTATAGTATAATGATTAAGAAAAGCACAATCCTGTTAGAAATTATAATACAGTTAATCCTAAGGTTTAGCTAGTTGCTAATTAATAGTCAGTTAAAATTAATTACAAGTCAACAATTTACAGTTGACTATTTCATGTATATAGACAGCAACTGATGCTTGTAACTTTTTCATACTTTCAATTCATTTCACTTTCTTTTTGTAAACTTAACATGGTACCATCCGCATCTCTTTTCTCAATTTCAGTTTCTTTTTCTTTCTTTTCTGAAGAAAAACAGTTTCTTTTTCTTCTTTTCGGAAACTTTCTTCGAGTTCTTGCTTTCTCGTCAACAATGGCAAATGCTTCTTTGAATTCTAGCTCAACTTCGAGACCGAAAGATCTTCTTTCTTCCCTTTACTATCTTCATCCTAATGAAAACCCTACTTTAGTGTTGGTTTCTTCAATCTTGACTGGACCCAACTTTCATCAATGGAATTGAGCCATGAAAATGGCATTGCTTTCGAAGAACGAGTTATGATTTGTTGATGGTTCCATTAGGGCTCCGAAAAGAACAGATGCATTATATCCTACTTGGGAGCGGTGCAATAATCTGATAATTTCCTGGCTTGTTCATGCTGTTTCTCCCTTTATTGCTCAGAGTATAATTTGGCTTGATTCTGCAATTGATATCTGGAATGATCTTAAGAATCGTTTTGCTCAAAGCAATTATTTTAGGATCTGTGATATTATGTTAGAAATCTATAGTTCTCGTCAAGGTTCTTTGACAGTTCATGAGTTTTTGACCAAACTCAAGATTTTTTAGGATGAATCACATGTTCTGCGTCATGTTCCATCTTGTTCATGTAATCCACCATGTTCTAGTGGATTATATACTAGGGTTCGTGAATATGTAGAAAATGATCAAGTAATGGTGTTTATAAAGGGGTTAAATGAGCAGTATTCTAATGTTAAATCTCAAATCTTGCTTATGGATCCGTTACCCTAATTAATTAAGGCTTTTTCTCTTGTTATTCAACAAGAAAAACCTCTAACTAGTTCTGAAGATACTGCTAATGCCCTTGTTGTTAAAGGCATTTCTTTTGCTCAAAAGAAGTTTTTTAATCATAATAAGAAGCCTGTGGTGTGTAGTTTCTGTGGAAAGAAGGGTCACACTGTCAATAAGTGCTACAAAAAGCATGGATTTCTTCAACATTTCAATGCTAATTACAAGGGGAAATGGCCTACTTATCATGCAAATGCTGTGGAAAGTGCGGATAATCAACTCTTTTCTCCAACAATGGTGTCTTAATCACAGGATTCTTCCACAAATGCTGCTTTCCAGTTCACCAAAGAACAATATGAGCAACTCATGAATATGCTTCAAGCTCAAAATCATCATGTTAATGCAGCAATTACTCTTCCACAGTCATCTGCAGACACTCTTTCACAACCTTCAGTTCATAATTCATATGTTACCTCTTCACTTGAGAATTGTTATTTTGATCCTCATATCTCATTAAATGTTTTTACTAACAACAAGAATTTTTTTTTTTTCAGATTGGATTATAGACACAGGTGCTACAGACCATATAACATGTTCACTTGTATCTTTTAAATCCTGTAAGAGTGTTTATAATGTCTATGTTGGTTTACCTAACAATACCAAAGTGCAGGTTACTCATGTAGGCATTATGCAATTTAATGAATCTTTGATTCTATACAATGTGCTTTATGTTCCTGAATTTACCTTCAACTTAATCTTATTAGGTAAATTGACTTTTGATCTTCATTGTTGTTTGATTACTCTGTCATCTTATTGTGTTATACAATATATCAATCATTGGAAGATGATTGGAATTGTTAAAAGAACAAACGGACTTTACAAACTGTAACTTGATTCTGCCATGCATAATTCTGATAAATCTAATCAAATGAAAATTTTGAATGTTGTTGTTGATTATGTTTCATGTAACAATGTTGATTCTGCTTTGAAACTTTCGATTATGTTTCTTGTAATGTTGAGTTTCCTGTAATAATGTTGATTCTATTTTTTGGCATAATATGTAATACCCGTCTCTAATTAAGAGTTTCATTAGTATAAAATCATTTTATTATGTCCCATGTATGTCAAAAATTAAATT